>JAUJEN010000507.1:0-147921 GCA_030448925.1 Citrus cavaleriei
CGGAAGTTACGTATTGCTAAGGTT
The DNA here is from genome assembly GCA_030448925.1 of Citrus cavaleriei. Lineage (NCBI taxonomy): Eukaryota > Viridiplantae > Streptophyta > Magnoliopsida > Sapindales > Rutaceae > Citrus > Citrus cavaleriei. The sequence continues at coordinate 25 of JAUJEN010000507.1, forward strand.
AATCCGATTCTGCTTCTTCACCCGCAGCACCTCCCTGAAGATCTCCTTCCGTTGATTCTGAAAGTTACTGACAGACCTTATTCACAGCATGAACAATGTCGGGTCGTGTAAATGTCAGCATTGTAAGCTTCCAACTAGCTGTAAAATTCAGTGGCATTGGTTTATTTTCATCGCGAGTGGTGAATTGCTGCTTGATAGCCATCGGAGTTGCAAAATAAAATTACACTATCCATTTTTGACCGAGCTAAGATGTCCTTGATATATTTTTGTCGAAGTTACAAAATACCAATTTGGCGATATATTTTATTTCCAAGCCGAGGAAGTAGTGCATCTTCCTTTCAAGATCCTCACTGCAAATTCTTGGCTGAGTTTTGAATTGTAGATTCAATGAATCTCATCATTATTTCCTGTCACGATAATATCATCTACATAGACTAACATTACACAATCATGGTGTTGTCTATAAATAAACACAGATGAATCGGCTTTGCTACAAAGAAACCAAGTTCAAGTAAGAATTGAGAAAACGATCAAACCAACCTTGGTGCTGTTTTAGTCCATAAAGAGATCTGCTTAATTTACACATGGTCTGGTGAAGTATAACTTTGAACCCTGGAGGTTGCTCCATATACACGTGCCTTGTTAAGGAAACCATGTAAGAATGCATTTTCACGTCTAATTGCTTATTTTCAATCCTTGATGTTACGGCAATAGCTAGAACAGTCAATGTTGTTGGTTTTATCACTGACTGTATGTCTCCTCCAAGCTTCAACTTTCTCTATTTGAGAATATCTTGCGCCAACAATCCTATGTATATGCCTTTCCACCGATCTTCTTGAATTTGGCTCGAAAAAATCCATTTGACCCAATGACGTTTATACTCTTTTTGGTCTAGGCACAAGTGTCCGCTTGGCTGTCATGTGTGCTTGTATTTTCTTCCCTTCTGCAGCTAACCAACAAGGTATTTTCATGGTTGATCTAAATGTTTTGGTTCCGAGGTTGACAAGTCAAATTGTGCAGTGAGTGCCATTTGTTTTTCTAGCCTGGATTTTTCTTCAATTTGGTGCTTGTAATCATGTTGTTGTGCTGATTCGAAGATGCAAATAGTAGATGTATCTGCAATATTTTAAAGAAGCGTCGGATAAGAATAAATTGTTAGATCAACCACAAGATTATCACCCATTTTCAAGTTTGCTTTTCAGTTGCTGATTTTGATACAACAACTTCATCTGAGTTTCCAGTAGGTGTTACGTGGCTAGAGCTCTTTCTTGCATCCATTGAGTTCGTTCCTCCAATAAGACTTGTGGTGAGGTTTTGCTTTTGAGCTGTTGATTCTGATACATTGAAGTTTCATCTGAGTTTCTAGTAGATGTATGATCAGAACTTCCTTTTCAGTATGAGTTTGAATTTGTTCCTCCACGAGGCTTGTGGTGTTTCACTGGATTTAAGTGTCCTTCCAGGTCATGAAGTGTTATAGATTTTCCTTCGTCTCAACTCTTCAATATGCGTTAAATGTGGAGGAAATCCTGAGATTGTAAAGCTGGTAACTTATTTTGAATTGAGCTGCTTTTGTTTTGTCTTTTTTGTCCCACTCATCCAAAGATGCTAGTCTTCTGCTGTTTGAATCCGTACAGAATAATTAGAAGAGTCAACAAAAGGAAAGCACATTTCATCAAAGATCATACATGCATTGATATATATACTCTTAGTTGTTTGATCAAGATATCTATAACCTTTTGGTTTAAGCTTTACATCCAATGAAAACACATGGGTATGTTTTTTGTAAATTTCATTTTACCATTTCTTGAGATATGGAAAGCATCTACATCCAAATAACCTCAGAATGATTTGTAGTTCATGTTTATTGTATAATTGGAAAATGGCCTTTTCTTCAACACCGTGGATGCATTTTATTTATCAAGTAAGAAGCGAGAATGCATCAACCCACAAATTTTGTGGTAAATTTGCTTGATACATGAGAGTGAGACCTGCTTTCTACCACATGTCTATAGCTTTCTTACCACTCCATTTTGTCTGGAGTGTGTGGGTATGAAATTTTGATGGAGAATTCCTGGCCATTTTTTCAAGTGATTTTAAAACTTCCCATTGAAATTACCCTCTCCCAATGTTTTGGAATACTTGATTCTCCTGTCAAATTGGTTTTTTGCAAAACTTTGAAATTCCAAGAAACAATTAAAAAACGATTTAAATTTTATGGCTGCAAAAATCTATTGGCAGCTAATGCAATCTTACTACCGCCACTGGCCAAAATAGTATAATAATTAAATCCTTGAGGTATGAGATTAATGGTCCCTATAAGTCACAATGAATTTTCTTCAAAAGGAAAGCCCGTAACTTTATTGGAAGAATTAAAAGGTTGCAACTTTTTCCATTTGACAATTACTGCAAATATTTTCTGATTTTTTCCAACTCGAGTATCAATGAGTTGTTTTTCTTGTAAAATTTTCAAAAAATCCTTTTCATGGTGCCTCAGTCTGGTTTGCCATAAATGTCAAATTTGCTTTATTTCTGAATTGTTGGTATGCTTTTGCTTTGCTTTCTCCTATATTACAACTTCCTTGTTTATGTCCTTTCGCGTACGCCTTTTCCCGCTTGTCCTTAATCAAGAAACCATTTGATGAGAAAACAACACATTAAATGAAGTCGGGCCATTAACTTCCTACTAATAGGAGATTCTTTTAATATCGAGAACAACAAGGACATTTTTTAGGTTCAAGCAACTGCGATTGGTATTTAACAATATCACCCATGGGTGTAATTTTAAGATTCTAGACATTAACAGTGGCAAAGAATCATTTCTATATGGAATGATTTTTCTTATATTACTCCTCGAAGTTGTTGGTGATGTGAGTTGTTGCTCCAGAGCGCGATAGAATGTAGGATCATCATTCGCTATTTATATGTACATGGCGTTAAGAGTACGGAGAATTTCCCCGTATTGATACGGAAAGTGATCAAACCCGTTTTACATTCTAAAGCTGTATGTTTAGGCTTAAAGCAAATTTGGATATATAGTTTATCACCGTCCATGTTTTGTTGATTGGCATTTTTATGTTATCAAGGTTTTGCATGAAATTTCTGAAATTTGTTATTGTTCCGTTGACTTTGGTTCAAAAATTTGATTTACCCTTCCTGTTGGCGTAAACCCTTCCCTGAGTTGAAGCGGACCCCTCTGATTTCTACCCTTCTCTGGCTGAAAAAAGGCTTGGCCCAAGGTTGACGAATTGCTTTATCTTCTTGCCTACTTGCATAACATCTGTTCATGTCCTTGTAAGGCTAAAACAAACTGATTATATGTAGGGTATGGAGGTTTTGCCAGCATTGCTACCTTTTAAAGTCTTGATATTCTGGTCCAAGTCCACGTGCCAATTGAAATACTTTATCGACATCGTCCACTATGTTTCTTCATATAGCCAAACTATCACGCTAAATAGTTTTGAATTTCGAATGTATTCATCTATAGTCAGTTGATCCTTTCTTAAGATTCATTAGATGATCGGTGAGGTAAACAATCTTTTCTTTTGTCATGGGCAGCAACTGCTCTTCAAGAGACTTTAATACCTTGGTGGGCTGATTCTACTGCCTCGACTATCATCCCGCACTTCTTCAGACATTATTGATTGCCAATAACCAGGAGGTTAGAATACTATTGTTAACCCAAGTTTCATATTTCGATTGGGAACGCTTTTACATCACCGTCTTCCGCTCCTCTCAGCCTCTTATTTCTCCCAACTCCTGTTAGATGTAGTATCAATCCAAGGTTACGCACTAACGGAAATACTTGAGATTTGGTACAAAGCAAGAAGTTTGAGGGCTGAGCTTTTTATAGATATGAGGTTAGCAAAATATTGGTGAAAGGATGAGATAGAGAGTGATGGTTTCTTTGTTGGCTATGTTCATTATTCTCACGAAAGCTTTTCTGATACCATGAAAAATAAACCAAGATGCTTGAAATCAATAATCGTGAGCTCTTTACTAAAGAAATGATTGATATATATACAAGATTGTGCTAGAGTTTAGGCTGAGATTCTAGCTAACAAAAAGGAAAAATGAATTTCTAATTGGCTAGTCAATTCAAGGCTATTGTTCTTGCTTGTACAAGAGGATTTTAAGCATTGATATAAGTATTTGATTGTTCTGATTGATCTTCTGATTTAGCTTCACTTGATTGAGTTTCCTTGATATTGTATTGTTACGTCGTTCGGAGATTTTCTTCAATTCCTCCTTTCTTCTTTTGTTTGGTTGTTTTCTAATTGAATTTTTCATCATCATTTCATTTATGCCTCCGAACAAAAGTTTAGCTTTTGCTTCAATTTAAAAACACAGCACATCAGTTGGTTTTGATCCGGCACTTCTCTTTTTAGTTTAGGAATTTCATCCTAAGACAATCTCTTGGGAGGATGGAAACTGATTGCTGCTCATGGATGAGTAATGTGATAATGTTACCAAGTATGGAAATGTGATTGGCCTCGATCTTCACTGCAGTAAACTTATGGGTACCATCGATGGCACTAGCATGCCTTCATCTTTTACATCTTCAATCTCTCAACCCGCTTTCAACTATTTCAGTCGTTCTCAAATCTTCCCCGAGTTTCTTCGCTAAGGAATTGATATCTTCTAACCTCTCATTCTAGATTTAGTGGTCTACTCCTACAGGAAATATCTCAGCATGTTCAGACCAACATTTCTTGATCTTCCAACTGTTACATAAATGATAAGAAGCAGCCACAGTCACTAGAGCCACGCAAGTCCAGCAGAGGCCATAAGCCAAATCCCAAGTACGTGACGTGAAGACTTTCGGTTTAGCCTTGCATGGTTCATGCATGCATGGGTTCACGTGAGAATAATGCACCAAAGTTGTTAGAGCAAGAATCAAGGGATTTGATAGCTTCAACAATCGTGCAAGAATAGAGGATAAGATCGAATCCTTAGTAGTTGTTGTTTAGCTTTGTGTTTCGTAAAAGTAGCAAGGGTGTTATTTCAGTTTACGTATTTTGATTACAGCCGTGATTGTAGGCTGAGTTGGTTATGTTAGTTTATAAATAAAGGCTCCAGTATTAAAAGCAGTCAGTTAACTAAATCAATTTATCTTGGTCTTTGCAAAAATTTCTTCGCCATAAGTAGAAAACTCTTGTGATTGATTAGCTAACTTTGATTAAAATTCCTATTAAAATCGAACAAAAATCTTTGATTTGCTTGCGAGTAACCTTACAAAATTAAGTGTTCTCAATCTGGATGGGCAGACATGTTCTTTGATTGAACCTTTTCTCTGTTAAACTTATCTTCAACAATCACTGTTCTCGATCTGGGTGGTAATGATGCGTGGAAATTTCCATGTGAAATTTTCATCTTCCACACCTCCAGGAACTCCATCTATCTTCTAACAAATATCTCACAGGTTATCTTCCAGAGTCTAATTGGAGTACTCCTCTCAGGGAGTTGGATATTTCTTTCAGTAATTTTACAGGTGAAATACCAGATTCAATTGGAAATCTTTTGTTCTTAGAGATTATACGTATTGGAGGCTGTAATTCACCAGAAAAATTCCAGCATCAATTGGAAACCTCACTAAAGCTACTAAAATTGTGTTTCGATCCAATCAATTTACTGGCCAACTGCCTTATCAGGTAAGTGGTTTATCGTATTGAGCCACTTTAGACCTTTCTGACAACTCTCTCCAAGGCAGGGTGCCGTCTTGGTTGTTCACTCTTCCTTCCTTGAATTATATAGATCTTTCCCAGAACAAGCTCACCGGTCCAATTGATCAATTCCAGTCACCTAATTCACTAGTACAAGTTCATTTGGAGGAAAATCAGATACATGGTACAATTCCTAGTTCCCTCTTCCAACTTGTGAACCTCACTGCTCTCGATCGTTCATCAAATAACTTGAGTGGCAATTGTTAGGTACGACCTGTTACCAGAGTTGAAAATCTTATATATCTTGATCTTTCAAACAATAGCCAACTCATTTATTTCTCTAGCAATGTCAGTATCAAATATTCCTTACCTAGTCTTATGAAATTGCGTTTCTCTTATTGCAATATCACTAAGTTCCCAGGTTTCTTGAGAAACTCAGAGGAGTTGGAATTCAGACCTTTCCAACAACAGAATTCATGGTCGGATTTCGAAATCTGATTCCCAAGGATGGAAGAGTTTGACTTATCTTGATATTTCTAACAATTTTCTGACACAAATAGAGCAACATCCATGGAAGTATATTACAGTGCTTAATCTTCGAAACAACACAATCCAAGGAACAATTCCGGTTCCACCACCTTCAACACGAGCCTTCTTATTTTCTAACAACAAATTGTTCGGACAGATCCCTCCATCTATTTGCAGTTTGAGTTCCCTTGCATATCTTTCTTTATCTCACAACAATTTGAGCGGAACAATTCCACCGTGTCTTGGAAACTTCAGCACTCAGTTGACTATTCTTCACCTGAACAACAACAAACTTCAGGGTCGCATCCCTGATGCTTTTGCAAATGGAAGTTGCAGTTTAAGGAATCTTGACCTTAATAGCAATAAGTTGGAAGGGCCGTTCCCAAGATATCTGGCTGATTGTGATGAGCTGGAGGTTGTCAATGTGGGCAACAACATGATAGGTGACACATTTCCGATATTATGTTTCCCTTTCAAGCGCTTCGAATCATTGATCTCTCTCATAATGAATTCACTGGTTTTCTGCCAAGAAGGATCTTTGTAAGTTTGGAAGCAATGAAGAATGTGGACGAAAAGGGATCCGACAGACTATATGCAGCGAGAGGAAGATTATTATCAAGATTCTGTATCAGTGACAGTGAAAGGGCGCGATGTGGTACTAAAAAGGATCGTAACCATTTTTACAACCATTGATCTGTCCAGCAATCAGTTTCAGGGAGAAATTCCTCAAGTACTTGGAGACTTCAAATCATTGATTGTGCTCAACCTTTCTCACAATGGCCTAACAGGTTCTATTCCGGTTTCCTTTGCGAATATGACAGCGCTTGAATCATTGGACCTGTCTTCTAACAAGCTTCACGGAAGGATTCCAGAGCAGTTGTTAAGCGTTACAGCCCTTGCATCGTTAAATCTTTCATATAACCGGCTTTGGGGACGCATTCCTCGCGGCAATCAATTTAATACATTTGAAAATGATTCCTCTATTGGGAACATTCATTTGTGTGGAGAGCCATTGACAGTAACTTGCAGCAATGACGCGGTGCCATAAGCGCCTCCTTCGGCTTCTACTGATCATGAGGAAGGTGAAACTACAAGCTGGTTTGATTGAAAAATGGCGAAGATGGGGTATGCATCTGGACTGGTAATTGGATTGTCTATTGGATACATGGTATTCTGAACAGGAAAACCACAATGGTTAGTGATAATAGTTGAAGAAGACCAGCAGAAGAAGGTTAGGAGAGCAAGACGAAGACATAGGAGATAAAAGAAGTAAGTGAAAATCACCTGCAGCCTAAGGTTAATTTGTAAGTGTGTTCGTTGCTTTAGATCCGTAGTTGTGCTGTTTCTTACTGTACTTGTTGCAGAATCAACAGCCATGTATGTGAAGTTATATATATGAGCGCTTTAAATAAAAATCGTCCTTTCTTTGCCTATTGAAGGAAAAAAATTGCATAAAATGCTTATAGCTTGCTCATATTCAATTACACCTCTGCTCCTCATAGAAACAAAATTTGCTTCAATAAAAAATAATAGACAAATTATCATTGCACTATCTTTGTTTTGTTTTATATTCATCCAACCACCACAAAATTCTAACATTTTGACCAATTTTGTTTTTAATTTATATCAATTACTTTTTACACTAACACCGTTACATAATTTAAATGAAATGACAAATTTACTCCTAAATAAATAAATAGACATTTTATTTTAAAAAAATTTGAAAAATAAAAATTATAATTAAAAATTAATAAAAAATAAATCCCAAAATTATAATTTTATTTTTTAATAAAATTATTTTAATAAAAATTATAATTATGAAAATAATTGCAAAATTTTAAGATTTAATAAAAATCCCCTAAATTATTAAAATTTTGGGATTATTTTTAATAAATAAATTCAGTTATTTGAATAAACTTTTACAAAATTATAATTTTTAATAAATAAATTCAGTTTTTTTAATAAAATTTTGCAAAATTATAATTTTTAATAACAAAATTCAGTTATTTTTATTAAATTAATAAAATTATAATATTTTAATAAACTAATTATTAAAATTTTGTAAAATTTAAATTTGATAAAAATCAGCTGAGCACCTCCATTTGAGATTTATTTTTTTATTAAATTTAAGAGTATTTTTATAATTGTAATTTTTTATTTTTCAAAGTTTTTATAAGATAAAATGATCTTTAATTTATTTAAGGGTAAAATTATCATTTTGTTTAAACTATTTAATGGTGTTAGTGCAAAAATAGTCAGTTGATACAAATTTAAAAAGAAAAGTGGTGTAAAAAACATGTTAGAATTTTTTTTGTAGATAAGCATAAGATAAAATAGAGGTGATAATTTCCCTTAATAATACTTTAAAACTTGTTAATTGTTATAGTTGTAGTGCTTTGGTGATACAATATATTAAGGCTCTATTTGAGACTTTGGTGAATATTGGTTCTAAATCTAAATTAATTTTTCTAAAGTTCTGAATTTATTCTGATTTAAAAGTGAATATTATATTTTTTTCTTTTTTAAATATCTAAATATAAGTAGCATTTTGTTTGTTTTCACAATAAAAAAATTTTAAATTTGGTTATTTGACATTTATGTCCTTATAAATTAAAACAAAAAAGAGATTAGATTTTATAGTTTAGGAAATAAATTATTTTATAGAGATATTTTTGAAATATAATATTTAGCTGCCATTCAAACCTTTTTCCATTTAAATAAAAGTTATAAAAGTTTACTTTTTTCCATTTAGATGTAAATGTCTGAAAATTAGACATAAGTTCTAAAAAACAAACAAGTATATTTTAAAAAGGGCCTTAAATTAATAAAATTTCAGACTTCAGACATTTAACAAACAACCTCCTAGATTGCGTAGTTGTACTTTAAAAGTTATAAAATTAAGGTGATGGTAAGCATTAACTGCTTTAGTTTAAAAGTTAAATTAATTTGATTTTATACTTGTGTGATGAAAAATATATTATATCTTTACTAATTTTATTTAAATTATTATTTAATAATTATATTTACTATATACTATTAACTTTTATTGCACAGTCAGTTTTTTTTTCATAACTGTTGTCATTTAAAATCTACGCCCACCTCAATACCAAACATGAACTAAATTGATATCATTTATATAAAGCTTATTTATATTACTTAGAATAATTTTTTTGAACTTTGCAATTGGTGATCTCTTCTAAAAAATAATCTTTTATTATGTTGTACCATATACTTTAGCTAATACTTTGATGATCTTGGAATGTCTTGATGAAGTTGCAATCTACTCTCTTCGATCGATCGCCTAAATGAATATAAAATTATATTTAGGTTACAACTCAACTTGGTCTGGATTGATTTGACGAGGTATTAGCATAAATCTCTAGTTATATTTTGCTCTGACATATATCTTCTCGACGAAGCTCTATTATCATTCATGTTTTCAAATTTATGCAAAATAATATTTCAATTCGTAAGAATGCAATATCATTTCATGGGCAACTTATAAGGCACACATATGCACAAAATGCACTAAAATGTGGTACTTCAGAACAAGGAAAAAAAAATGTTCCGTAAAGAAAATAATCAATACAATTATTTTTCATATAAAGCGCTGTGAGACTTTTTTTAAATGTTCATATCTTGTGTTTCACATTAGTTTCACCATCAGTTTCATAAATGAATGCACATATCTTTATTATTATTATATTATACTCTTTAATTATAATAAGCTAATTAAATCAACTTTACACTTTTATTAAGAGGTGTTAAGTGGGTCGCTTTGTAACGCTGTTTTTTTTTTTCTATGACATCAATAATATAATAAATGTACACCTTGAGGATTTCATGAACAGTGTAAAAACATTTCTATGAATAAAAACTTATAAATTCTTTGCAAATATTGTACTAGTTAATAAACTAGTTAAAATATTATTTATAAATTAAAAGAAGAAGAAAAAAAGAGTTATAATGGATCATGCTTCTCTCTTTTCGTGTTGAATTCATAAGTATCTCTTAATTTGAATTCATCAACTTAATTTTGAAAGCTACCTATTGCTTATTAATTAACTAATTATTTATCCATTTAATTAAAATAATGGTAGAGATTTAAATATTCAAATCCAATAGTCTAGAACAATCTCATTATTAATAGTTTAAAAAATATACATCATCATAAAAAAATCCAATATTTAAATGGGGTAAATGGAGAAATTGGATTTGAAGAGATTATGAGAGCATATCTATAGACCACCTCTTTATAATAAATCACACATTACTCATTATGAGGACCAAATATATCAATATAAAAGATGATAAAGAAACAATTATGTGTACACCCAACTAGGATTACAGTTGTAAATTAAGTATATAAATCTAGTTGGGTTTATGGTGTATTTACATGTGTGATTGGAAAATCTAAATTCGGAATAAGAATAGTTGATATTGTTTACTTGTTAAAATAGAAATTAAAAGGGAGTGAGAATAAAACATATGAGGCCACTGTAGTTTTGAGATTAAGGAAGGAAAACTTGATTCCTATAAGGGGTTGGATTTAAGTTCCCATTCCTTTAACTCACCATTTTACTCCACCCAAATTTCATAATTTCACTTTTATCCTTAATTAAATTATTAATATATTATTGTTATTATTATTATTCTTGTTCTTATCATTGTTGTAAATAATAATAATAATAATAAATGTTATTATTAAAATAATATTAATAATAATGATAATATAACAACAATGACGATGACAACAATAATAATAATCACCATCGTCGTCATCATCAAAATGACTATTATTATTGTTAAAATTATTAATATTATTGTGAATATTATTATTATTTTCATTATTATTATTGTTAAAATCATTATCATCACCACCACCACCACCATCATCATTAGCATCATCACCATATTGTTACTATTATTAGTGTATTCATTATCAACTATATTGATTATTATTATTGTCATTATAAATAACAATACTTTTTAAATTAATAATCTTCAAAATTATTATAATTAAAAATAAAAAATAGAAATAATTAACTTACGGCATTAATAACTTAAAACAATACATTCCAATTCTTAGATAAAGTAAAAAAATCAATGGGAATACAGTTCATTCTGATTCTGATTTTTATAGCTCATATAAGCATCTTCTTTTGATTTTCATTCTAACCCATTCTAATTCCTGCTCATTTCGATTCTAGCTCATTTTGATTACCAATTGGTAAACGCACCATTATTTTGTCTTATTTTTGTGTCCATGTCCAGATGGCCCCTAACAATAACATGCATTATCATCGTGTTCATACGTGATTGATTATATTGTATTATATATTGAAATACAAAAAACCACAAAAAAATTATAGATCGTCCAAATCGCCTTATAGGTTCATTTGCACTTGAACCAATATAAAAGAGAAAGGTCGTAACTATAGAAATTAGATTTCTCTTGTTGACACTTTCCATCATCAAAGTTGCTGGTGTACCCCAAAATGTCATAGTTGAAGTTATGATTCCTTTTAGCAATATCTGATGATAATATTGATGAGAACCCACCAACCTTCTTCTTAAGATGAAGAGATCCTAACCCCATAACATCGCCCTTATTTGGGTAATAAAATTATGGGAACACGATTAAGTGTTTCTTCGTACCTAATAGTGCTTTTTTCATTGTGAAACTGAGATATAAAGAATTGACTAACAGATAATCCCAATAGGTTTCTTGCTATGCCTCCATAAGTAACTGTTCAAGACAAAAAGAATATACGAGCAGATAACTTGTTAGGAGGAAACCTATAAGCAGATATTCTCGAGGAGACATTTAAGTTGAGCTAAGGAAAAAAAAAGACTCAATTATAACTGTCCCACTGATTTCTCTGAAAAATAAAGGATGGAGTTTTATCTTTTAAGGGTTTTTGAGAGTCTAAAGGAAGAAGATTCTAAGCTCTATTAAATCTTATAAAATTTGAACAAAGCTAAGTTTCATATTCCTCTCTCTCGGTTATTTTCATTTTCCATGTTAGCGTTTTCCTTACTCTATTTGCTAAAGAAGACTTTTTTATTTTCCTCATTCATCTTCACAAAAAAAAAAAAAAAACCCGACACCGTATTTATTTTTTAAGTAAACCCATAAGATTGACTTAACCATCTGAGGGTTAATGCCAAAAGAACTTTCGGCATCCCTTTTATTGGTTTCTATGATCTCAAGTGTTTCGCGAAGAATCTACTTATAGTTCTGGTTTTCTAATGAGGCTTAAAGACATTAGCAAACCCTTTTTCCACATATAAATTTAAATGTCAAGGTTGACTTTTGGTTGCTGGCCAACATAACAACTCGATCAGATTTGGCATCAACATTTTAGTGCCATTTATGGGATCAGTACAAAAAGCCTAACAATAACGTAGAAACTAAAAAAGGGCAAAGGAGAATTAACAAAAGGAATTCTAGGGGAAATGTGGACATACCTGAATTAGTAACAGAAGATGGACATCGGAAAGGCTAGAGAACATGTTCTAGTACCGCGAAGAGTAGAGGATCCACCTGTTGTGCAAAATTTATGAAATTGCAAGCACATGAATCGATTGTAGTATATATTAATGGTTACGAGCATCGATCCCATGAGGAGGCAATTTTAATTATATGTAAGGTTACATTTTCTATTTAATATATGAATTGGTTGGAGGTGATTTCTCAATAGTACTAAGATTTAAAATAAAAAAATGATGGGAATAAATTAAAGATGAAACAATTTTAATAAAGCACTTGAGTCTTTAAACTTACATTGAACACTTGATTGTGGGCTTAACATTTCTTTTTAATGCCAATTAAAAAGAACCTCACTAAGCATTCACAGTGCCTAAGGGTAATGATCTTTCGCTAAATGTGCTAAATATGGTATCAAGTACACATTGTACCATACAATAATAATCTTCCTATTGAGAACATGACAAGGTTGTCCACTAAATAACTTATATGCACTCTCTGTAAAAAAATGAGTTAAGATGACTCACAAATAGTAGAGGGAAGTATTTTTTCTAATAAATATAGTGTAAAGTGTTTATCATACAAAACAGTAATAATATTTCACGAGGGAGCTGATATACCGTGCAAAAGCTAGACAAGATACACTATTTGTCAACGAAAAGTGAAAATGACCCACATATGTCAGAGAGAGAGAGGGCAAATAAACTTACCAAATTAAGCCGAAGGATCATGTTGAGGATTAAATTAGCCACACATGCTTTACTAAGGACAAAATGATAATTTACATTAAAATATGTAGAAATATAAGTTGTCGAATCAGAGAGGAGAGCCCGCTATTTATAGACACAATAGGTAAAACATGGCCATCGAACGAAAACAATTTGGATGTATAGGATTGCACCCTTTGGCGTGCTTAGAACGGTGGAAACACATGTACATGTTTGCCACTCTATGTATGTGCTTGTATCATACATACATTCTCTGGTAAGTTAATATACTACCACATCGTCAGTGAACACAAAGTCAGTAGGCAATGTTTTAGTGTATCTCACTCTATAACAAGCACATAGGACAATCAAATAGGATGTTGACACTTCATCAGTCAATGAAAAGTCAGTTGGGCTCCATAAAATTAGCATACATCTTAACACACTAGATTTAGACCTCTGTAAATCTTGTTTTATGCAATCGGAGTTTGTTTTAATCCCAATTTCTGCTGTTCATTAGGTTTTCAAGTTTGATTCCAATTATAACGTCAATGCTGCCATATGGGACTCCAAACATGATTTAAATTATGATTTTTCCTTTTATATTCTTCGTTAAGTTTTTTAGCCATTTTGAGCTAAAAAATACTGTCTATTCTGTCGTTTGATTTCTCATTAATTATGAAATAACTAAAATACTCCTAAAACACATAAAATACTCAAATTATAGCAACATGAACAAAATCAAAGTTTAAGGGGACTTAAATACATAAAGGTAGAGATGTTAGTGAGACTTAGAATGCAAAACCACAATTTTACTCTTTATAAATGCACACACTCCAACACTCATCACGACCTTATAATGACCCAAACACAACAACAAATATAAGGAGGGGAGAGAATATGGAAAAGAGAGAGCTAAGGCAATGCCTATTAAAATGTAGCACGAGAATGCAAGTAGGTGGTAGGGCAAAATTCAAGTCATGCAGGGGAATTAAAAAATGAAGTGCAAAGTTTGGCATAAATCAATGAAGAGATTTAGAGCAGAGGAAGAACCCATACTCGGAGGATATTGTTAGACAATGGATCCTCACTTTTACCAGAGATCATGAATACAACAATTCTCAGGGATTTTTGCTTTTTAAACCTTCAGTATTCAAGAAAAAAGTGATATGTTGATCCACATAAAATAATTTAATGAGATGACTCGAGTTAAGGGCTTAACACCATTGTAAAGAAGTAGAACATTCTATTGATGTTAAACGGGTGAGCGCACAATTGGTATAAAAAATTATTGTAAGGAAGCATTAGAATTTTTGATCAATTATCTAGAGATTTTGAGTAATCTAAAGGGGTGATGAACCCAGAAGATGATATTAAGACTGATGACCTTAAACAATGAGAAAAAGAAACCCTTAAAGACTTTGTTAAAAGATATCATAGAGCAATTCTTGAGCTTGAAGCTTTCAATCATCCCCAAGCTTTAAAGGGGCTGAAAGAAAGGGTAAAGATAGGCCAACTATGGTACAATATGAGGACACCAACAATTAACTCATATTTGACAGTTCATGTCCAATTGAAGATGGACATAGAGATTGAAAAGGAGAAAGTAGCAAGAGTTTGATGTAAGCAACTAGAGGAATTGAGGAGAAGAGAGAGGAGGGCACAAAGGGGAAGTGGACCCGTTACATATATATATTAAGACATTTTGTCCTCAAAAAGATTAAATGGTGTAAGGAGAGCACCTTACTTGAGGCATTATTTCTTTTCTTGACCTAATCCAACATACTTTAATAAAAACTAATTAAAAAGTCATAACCAACAAAATATTTCGCCCAATTAGGATAACCAAGTGACCAACCAAGACAAAAGGTCAAACAAATTAGGTGTAAACCTTCTATCACCACCAATTCTTTCTAGCTAGATAAAAAGCTTCCCAAGAGATAGAACCACGCATGAGCAGACTATCGTTTATAAACAACATACACCTTTAAAGGTCTCATTAGAAAAGTTGTACCACTCCATCAAAGATCGAGTGCTATTGTACCCTCTAACATCTCTCAAGGAGCAGCTAACAAACATGACAAGAGCAAATTCTGTGAATTTCATGACAACTATGACCAGATCATGGTGCATTGTCGTGATCTAAAAAATAAAGTCAAAGATCTAGCAATAAATTTTTATATAAATGAGTATGTAGATATATTATTTCCATTGGCAGATGAGTAAGAGTTGCTTGAAAAGGTGAGTAATAAAGATATAACACTGGAAGAGCCAATGCTAGAGTTATTGTAAGAGGCCAATATTAGTATAGGACTCAAATAGTACTAAAAAAATAATGGAAGATATACTATGAGTAGTCATGATGTTCTTTTCAATATACTATTGGAAAAAGGTGCAAAGACCAGACTATTCACAATCATAAGGAGGGAGTTATGTACCAATACAAAGATGTGGTGTTCATAAAAGCCAATGCCGTAAGCAAAGAATATAACACAATTTTGATAGACTTTGGTAGCTCATTTGACATATTTTTTAAAGCCACTTTGGGCAAGACGGACTTAAAAATAAAGCCATAAGCAATTCATTGAATGCATTCAAGGTTAATGCTACTAGGGGTTGTAGAACTACTAGTAACCATTGATTTAAAATCTTTCGAAATAACCATGATGTTAGATTTTATTATAGTAGAGGAGAATAGTCCTAGATAATATTTGGATGACCTTTTTTGAGGATAAATAAATTTTTTTTTCATCTATTATCTAACACTTAAATATTAAATAAATGGAATGGTAAGAGTTGTAAAATGCAGCTAGAGATTTACGAGGAGCTACTCTATGATGGTAGCTAAAGAAACAATACATATAATATCCCTTAATGCTTGAGGAGATTCCAAGAAAGACAAATAAGAACATATTGAAGCCCGCTAAATAACAAAAGTAAAGTTAAATAACTTGAAAAAATTGTTTAAACATGGTTTAAGTTGGGGGATGACTTAAGGATAAGGTTGATGGAATTCTTGCAAAGATATTCTAATGTATTTGCCTGGTCGTATGAAGACATACCAGGTATCGACCCCGAGGTGGCTTTTCATAAATTATCCACGAGCAAAGGCTCTAGGCCAGTAAAGGAGAAAAGGAGATGCTTTAATAAAGAGAAGTATGCCATCAATATAAAGGTAAACACGCTTCTGTAAGCTGGTTTCATCAGGGAGGTGAAATACTCAAATTGCATTTTTAATATGGTCTTGGTAAAGAAGGCGAATGACAAGTGGATAATGTGCATAGACTTTATAGATCTTAACAAGGCGTATCCCAAAGACAATTTTCCATTGCCAAAGATAGATTAGTTGATTGATTCAACAATAGGATATGGAATCTTTAGTTTCATGAATGCTTTTTCAGGTTTACAAAAAAAAAAAAAACCTCCTTGAAACGACTTTTGAAGCAATCGATTTATCTAGTGCATAGTCATCGTTTTAGCTATTGAACTAGATAATATCTCATTGTTCAAACCTGATGAAAAGGAGACTTTTTTCCATCACCAGTTAGGGGTTATACTACTATAAGGGGACGCTTTTCAGGTTGAAAAATGCTGGGGTAACATACCAGAGGCTAGTGTATAAAATCTTTTTGCCCTTAATTGGAAGAACAATAGAGGTGCTTACAAATGACATGATCACTAAACTGAGGGATCTCAATGAGCAAGTTTAGAATTTAGAGGAGACCTCAACATACTTAGGAGGTACCAGATGAAACTTAATCTGGAAAAATACGTTCGGAGTGAGCTCAGACAAGTTTTTGGGTTCATATTAAGCCATATAGGGATAGAAGCAAATCCTAAAAAGACCAGTGAAATGTTTTATTTGCTATTGTATTGATTACATTGATTGATTCTATAATAACCAACAATCATTAGTATTAAAAGTTATTTAATTATCAATCGATAATAATTTTATTTTGTGCTTATATTATAATTTATATTTGTGTTTATACAATATATTAGGAATTATTAATTATGTATTAAATATATCTAATTTTTTATTTTTTGTATTTATTAGGTAAAATATTAATTTCACGTAATTCGAGGCTCCAAACAGAGAAATGAATGTCAAATTTGGATCCCGGAGGTTCAAAAACCTTACGATGAGTCATGATCGGTTTAAAATTGGGCTTGTGTAAAAAGAGTTGACTTTTGCTGTTGATTGAGCACTGATTGGATGATAAAATGAGCTTACAAAAAATATAAGTGCATGGGATAGTTAGCAATTTTGACTAAATCTCAACCATTCATGATTCAATGGGCATGATTGTGCCACATGGCAATGGTTGGTGAAGCAAGTTGTAGGATCCGAATCTTTGTATTTGGGTCGACTCGATCCACCCATTAACCTGCCAAATCTCAATCGTTCTTTGGCCAAATCAGACGAGTCAAATGATGCCACGTGTGATGTTGACTACTGAGGTTTGACCAGCCGTTCGATCTTGATCTAATGGTTGTGAGGAACGCATGCATGAAGCTTATGATGGACCATAAAACACTGGATTATGAATTTATTTTTCTATAAGCAGAGCCTCATTTTTATATTTTTAATCATCTCTCTACATCTCTCTTCTTCTTAATCTCTCTCCATCTCCCCGTAATCTTGATTTTTAGGTGTATTTTTAATATTTTGTATAAGTATTTTTATAAATAAATTTAGTTTTATTTTCAATTTTATTATTTTTTATTACTTTTAACTATAAGTAATTTAATTTTAATAATTTTAATTATGCTTAACTAAATAATAATAGTTAGGTTAAGGTGAAACTCTAAGGAAATAAATATGATTTAATCAATTCTATTTTTAATTTTATAAATTAAATTATTTTTAGTTAATTTTATACATATTTTATATTTTGAAATTTTGATTTATTGTAGACAAACAAAATAGTTTGGCACAATCTTAATATCTTAATGTAAGGTATGGTAAAATGGTATTTTGAATTATTGTAGACAAATTAAATTTTGTCACAATAAATACTTATCCATCATAAAATTAAAGGGAAAATAATAATAATTTATATAATTAATCTTTGGGGCAATAAACCTAAAAAAATGGCAAAAAGAATTTATTACGTTTTATTTACTATTAAGAGTAGATCCACAACCCTAACTAATTCAATTTCATAATTTTATTTAAATTAAGTTGTTTATATTTAAGTTTTATTTTTAATTTTTAGATAAAATAAAATAAACAAATTAAATTTTTTCTCTGTAGATCGACCTCAGACTCACCAAGTTATAATAAAACAAGACACTCTTATACTTGAGGGTTAAAAATTACTTTTAGGTTGTGTCAAGTTTTTAGCGCCGTTGTTGGGGGAAAAGTTTTTATTTTGCTTTATTTTTTTATCTTTGTGTAAACTTTCCTTTATATCCCTTTTCCTTTTCCCAAATTTTTTTCTAACCTTGAAATCTTTCAGAATCATCACTTCCATCCCACATGGCTTCATTCTAAACTTCTAAGAATTGTGGTGCGGCCATAAAATTATAAAAAATTTATAATAAGATCCCTAGACGAAATTTCTCACAATAATCATCTCGGACTTATTTGGACTTAATTTGGACCAAGCAAACTAACTACTAACTCTTAATTTTAAATATTTTTTTAATTTCAGTTATTTAATTTTTAGTATTTATTTTATTTCGCATTTATTTATTTATTGCTTTATTTTATTTTGTTAATTTATATTGGTGGGTTCAACCACCAAAATTGTTATTGAATTTTCAGTTATTTTTATTATTTTACATTTATTTTATGTTTTATTTAAATTGTTAATTTATTGCTGGGTTCAACCACCAAAATTGTAATTTAATTTTAATTTTAATTTTTTAATTTTTGTACACTTATATTATTTGCATTTTTTTTTCATTTAGTTCTTGTGTTATTAATTTGTTTGATTATTATCTTTGTGGCATAACCATTGAATGAGAAATTGGTCTCGAACTTCAAGTAGCAGGTTAATTCGCAGATCTCAATCTCCACCACCAATCATGGACAAGAACTAAGACAAAATTTTTTTGGGCGAACCTAATCCTCATATTGATCAGGAAGACAATCATTCTCAACATGGACGTGATCAGAATCAACCCAGAATCTTGAGAGACTACATGAATCCAACCAGAATCGGAGCACTGTCATTTATAGTATTTCCTCCAGAAGCATCTCAATTCAACTTCAAACTAGGTATTATCCAATTTTTACCATCATGTCATGGTTTAGAATTTGAGAATCCATACTTTTAGCTAAGAGATTTTGAGGAAGTTTGTAATACATATACAGACCAAAATTGTAGCATGAACATAATTAGATTAAAGCTTTTTCCTTTTTCATTAAAAAATAAAGTTAAAACTTGGCTACAAAACCTTAGATTTGGATCAATAATAACTTGGAATAACATGCGAGAACAGTTTTTGAAAAACTTCTTTCCACCTCATAAAACCAATTCTTTTAAAAGACAAATCACTTCTTTTACTCAAAAAAAATGGAGAAACATTATACCAATGTTGGGATATGTTTATAGAATTGCTTAACATATGTCCACACCATGGTTTTGAAACTTGGCAATTGGTCACTTATTTCTACGAGGGCTTAACACCCCAAAGTAGACAGGTTGTTAAAATAATGTGTAATGGTGAATTTAATGATAAAAATCCTGAAGATGCACTATATTATCTTGACCAATTAGCTAAAAATACACAACATTGGGATACTGTTGGAACTTTTGAATTGACAAACAAACCACAATCATCTCCAACCAGTGGAGGAATCCATAACCTTAGTGAAGATCATAATTTACAAACAAAATTTGCATTCCTAGTTAGGAAAGTTGAAGTTTTGGAGCATAAAAATAATGATCAAGTAAAATCTGTTCAAAAAATTGTATGTAATATTTGTAGTTCGAATGATCATTTCACTCAAGATTGTCCCACTCTGCCTGCAATTAAAGAATGTCTAAATGAGCAAGTTAATGCAATTAACACTTTCAATAATGCCATTAACACTTTCAATAAACCAAACCCATATTCACAAACTTATAATCTTGGTTGGAGAAATCATCCAAATTTTAGTTTGAGGAATAATAATAATGCACAATCTTCACAAGCACCACCTCCACAAAATTTTGAAAATGCCCAGTCTTATGCACCATATGTTCCACCACCATGGAAAAATCTGGAAGACACAATGCATTCATTCATCAGAAAGCAAGATGTTATTAACAATCAAAATGCACAAACATTTTCTGATTCGAAAGATACTCTTGCTAAAATTGCTTGTGCACTTACAATTCAAGAAAAAGGAAAATTTACAGCCCAACCACAATCAAATCCTAAGATTCAACAAAATATATCCACCCACATACCAAGTCAAGTCAGTTATAACTCTTCATAGTGGTAAGGTTGTTGATAGACCTATACCTAAACCTTGTGAAAATGATGAAAATTCAAAGGGTAAGGAAGGACTAAATGAACTTACACCTAGTGAAGAAATAACTAGTGTTTCACTTGAATCACAATTTCCGCATGCAGTGAATAAACCAAGGAAATCAAACCACTCTTCTGAAATTTTTGAAATCTTTAAGCAAGTGAAGTTAACATTCCTCTATTAGATGCAATCAAGCAGGTACCTTCATATGCCAAATTTTTAAAAGACTTGTGTGCTGTTAAGAGGAAATTGAAGGTAAAAAAGAGTGCTT
Organism: Citrus cavaleriei; assembly: GCA_030448925.1. NCBI lineage: Eukaryota > Viridiplantae > Streptophyta > Magnoliopsida > Sapindales > Rutaceae > Citrus > Citrus cavaleriei. The sequence goes on from JAUJEN010000507.1 coordinate 21,146, forward strand.
TCATGGCCGAACATGTAAGTACAATTCTGTCTACTTATAATAAGTTGAAATAAAAAGATCTTGGTTTTCGTACCATTTCTTGTATTATTGGTGTTCACAGAATTGAGCATGCTTTACTAGATCTTGGTGCTAGTGTTAATTTGCTTCCATATTCAATTTATCTTCAACTTAATGTTGGTGAGTTAAAATTAACTTCAACTATATTTTTGCTTGCTGATAGGCCAGTTAAAGTACCAAAAGAAATAGTGGAAGATGTTTTAGTACAAGTTGATAAATTCATAAACCCTGTGGATTTTATCGTCTTGGAAATTGAACCTGTTGTGAATAATTGTAAACTAATTCTTTTAATTTTAGGTCGACCAAAATTCATATACCCTATGGATTTTTTTTATTTATAAATATACACTTCCTACTACCTTAGATATTATCCATAATAAATCAAAAGAACTAAATGCTGCAAAACTTTTAACTTACAACCCACTAGTATGTGTTATAGTGTGTGTGTGAAGAATAATTTAATAATACCTGTTAAATGAGTAAACAATTAAATGACTTAATGACCAAGTGGAGAGTTCACAAATTTGAGTAATTCAAAGAAAAGGGAACAAAAATAATTTACTATGAATTTCAAAATCAAAATATAATACAACACGACTATTAGGATGCGTCTCAAAAGTCGTGACTCTTTACACAGCCAAAAACGGCGCCAAAAGCTTGACACAATTTAAAAGTAATTTTTAACTCCCAAGTCTAAGAGTGTCTAATTGTATTATAGCTCGGTGAGTCTGAGGACGATCCACAGAGAAAAGATTTAATTTATTTATTTTATTTTATCTAAAAATTGAAAATAAACTTAAATATAAACAACTTAATTTAAATAAAACTATGAAATTGAATTTGTTAGGGTTATGCATTCACTCTTAGTAGTAAATAAAACTTAATAAATTGTTTTTGCCATTTTTTTAGATTTACTGCCCAAAAGATTAATTATATAAATTATTATTATTTTCCCTTTAATTTTATGACGGATTAAGTATTTATTGTGCCAAAATTTAATTTGTGTACAATAAGTCAAAATACCATTTTACCATACCTTATATTAAGATATTAAGAATTTATTGTGCCAAACTCCCTTATTTGTCTACAATAAATCAAAATTTCAAAATATAAAATATGTATAAAATTAAATAGAAAATAATTTAATTTATAAAATTAAAAAATAGAATTTATAATTTAATTTAATTTCCTAAGAGTTTCACCTTACCCTAACTATTATTATTTAGTTAAGCATAATTGAAATAAAAAGAATTATTAAAATTAAATTACTTATAATTAAAAGTAATAAAAACAACTAAAATTGAAAATAAAACTAAATTTATTTATAAAAATAATTATACAAAATATTAAAAACACACTTGAAAATCAAGATTACAGAGAGATGGAGAGAAATTAAGAAGAAAAGAGATTTAGAGATTATTAAAAACATAAAAATGAGGCTCTATTTATAAAAAAATAAATTGATAATCTAGTGTTTTGTGATCCATCAACATAGTAAATAGTAAATAGTAAATGAAGAGTCTTTGATGCCCGAGGAGCCACTTGCTCCTAGTATAGGTCACTTACTTTTCTCCCTAGTTTCTAGAAAAAAGCAGTATGTTACATGAATCAAACCTTTTTATATATATAATTAATACCTAACATTGGGTTTCTTTGTCCTTTATCTGTCATCAATTAATAAGGACACAGTGATTAGTGTGAGTTTTAATATTTATTTAATTCAGTTGCCGCGTGAGAATTGCAGTTGCATGAGAATGAATATTATCAAAATGCATATATAGAAATTGTTGTTAATTACTTGCAAGGACTTGGCTAAATGACTGTCAAACAATTTTATTTGACTGGCTATCAAAGTTCAAATCCTAAAAAGGCATAAGATTAAAATAGTAATTGGAGTATTGTCCTATTGTAGCACTTGAGTTTGTTTTTGACCTTACTTCTACGAAGTAACCCTTGATGAAGATTCCAAGTCTGATAGGCTAGTTCTAATAATGACAATACGTACGTTGTTCTCTACTGATTTGTTTTGGTGTTTTCATTGTGAAAAAACAGAATAGATAATTAAATCCTTTTTCTTTCATTATATTTCGGTTCTTACAAGAACATTTGTGAGAGTTTTATCTTCCCTTTTTGTGAGAGTTTATTGATAAACATTATTTATACATACATACATACATACATACATACATATACATATATATATATATATATATATAGGACAAAAAAAAGTCACCTTCAAAGTTTACTTAAACAATTACATAGATCCTTTGGTTTTATTAATGGTCACACAAACTCTTTTTTTAACAACTATATCCTTTGATTATAACACCCAAAAAATGACTTTAAATAACATTCTATAATAAACACATATCTAATATTAAAATATATAATCTAACATATGAAATAATATAAATTTTATAAATTATTTGAGTATTAAAATTTTGTTAATTTATTAATCTATGAAATACGCTTCAATATTTTATTAGTCTATTTTAAGATTAATAATATTAAAATAATTGGATTTCGAAATTCAAAATAACAATAAAAATCTATATTTTGTATTTTATATTTTATGTTTATAATATTTATATATATATGTTTTTAAATAATGTCTACATTAGCATATAAATTTTAAAGCTTTTGGAATAATGTACTTAACTATTAATAACATATGTCATATCGATAATAGCTTAATTTTAAAAATGATTTGTATATATATATATATATATATATATGATACCAGAAGGAAATAGGATCGAAGGATGGATGTGCTTTCAAAATACTTTATTATTAAACACTTTAAATAAATCAATGTTTGTAAAGGATCGGCTTCGTCAGATTTTAAAAGGACTTACCGTTGCTTTATTAAATTAATTTGCTTTGGAACGCGGTTGATCAAAATTTTAGATCTAAACTGGTACGTGGCGTTGTTTTACCGGATCGATGCAGAACTTAATCTGCCTTTGGACCCAGATCTGACTTAGGACAGATCAATAGTCCGCACGTTCTGGTTTCCAGCCGATATACCGGATTAGGATGCTTTACCAAATCTGAATTAAATTCTTTGGTAGATCTGGAGATCTACTTTGCTTTGGAACGCGATTTGTCAATTTTAGAAGTGTCTTTACCAGATCTGAGTTAGGTTGATTTTAGCAAACCTAGCAACAGGGCTTTACAGAATTAAACATGCATTAAGGTTGGCTTCTAAAACATACACAGTACCAGATCCGGTTCCCGGAAATGGTGCTCTGAAGAAGGAGGGAGAAAGAAAGATACAACTGAGGATCGAGATCTGGTCTCTTTGCCTCAGAGGAATGTATCAGTTATAAAGCAGATCTGATACAGATCAGTCTGCAAGCATGCTTTGTAAAAGAAAATGCTTTAAAAGTAAATTACGGAAATGTAAATGCTTTGAAATTAAATTACATAAATTGAAATTGCTTTACAAATAAAACTAGATCAAAGATCTAGACATACACTTTTGTTGTTGTTGTTGCTTTACAATATTTCAAATCTTTCCAGAAGGGAAGATTGAAAGACGGGAAGATTTGTTGAAGGTAAAGAACTAGTCTGATTACTCAAAGCTCTAAGATAGAACTATTGTGTAAACAGAAAATTTCTTTAAACACTTTGTGCTCTAGAGAGAGTGTTTTTTTTTTTTTTAGAGAGAAGGAGGAGACGAGAGAGAGAATTTTAAAGCTCAAAGTAAAACCCGTGAGGAGTCTTAGTCTTCCTCAACGAATATAAACAAAAGGCAAAAGGTGTACAATATCATTTGTACTATTCACTGTAGCGGGTTTGTAAGTGCACAGTAACAAATGGAAAGGTGTCTGATTCGAAAGGGAGCTTTAGGCCGAAAGCGGAAAATCGGCAGAACACCGAAAGGCGAAACTTTGGATGCAAAGCGGAATCTTTGAGCAAGGAAGCTTTGAAGAGCTTTAGTGCTGATGCCGAGCAGGGAGAATCGAGCAGGAACACCGAGCAGGAAACTTTGGATGCCGAGCAGGAATGCTGAGCAAGGAGGCTTTGATCTTTGTAAAAAGGGTGAAGAGACATGTGCGCTCTCACTTGTGTCCAGAGGACCACCCGAGGAGGAGAAAATAAAATAATTACTCTTTTTTTTTTTTTTTTATATAGTTACATGAACTATTTACAATGCTTTACAGGAGGGAAAATGCCGAAACAATCATCTTCATTTTCGTCTCCAAGAGAAACTGTAGGCTCATCATCTTCGTCTTCATCGTCAGAGGAATCAATCTGAGGACTTGGGCCATAGCTTTGAAGTATTCTTCTTCTGTTTTGGCACTTGCGAGGAGGGCTTGGGCTTTGGATTTTTGTGTGAGGAAAGTGCCTTGGGCTTTAATGTCTTTAATAGCTGGTTGTAGATGGCCTTGAGCAGAGAGCCAATTTTGTATCTGGCTGGTAGTTAATTTAGTCTGCTCGTCAAATTTTGACCACCACTTGACTTTGAAGGTTCTTTGGAGGATAAAATGGGAATCTTGTGTGTGGTGTCGAAGACTCCACATCCAGACCCATGGGAGGAAGAAATTGGTACAGAAGCAGAGAAAAGGAGGAAATCTTTTCTCAGACTCAGTAGGTTTATAGTTGGCTTTGAAAAGGTTTAGGCATTTAAGGGCATTTTGAGTAAGGATCTCAGAGGTTGGACCAAAGTAGTTCCACCAATGGTGAAACCAGTTTGGTAGGCTTTGGACGGTTATTTTTGAATTAAAGAAAAATAACCAGGAATGGGATTTTTTAGGGTTTTGTATGAAGAAGGTGTTATACCAAGCTTGGTAATCGAGAGAAAGACCGAAATGTCTCAAAATCAAGAGGAAAGTTTTAAAATCAAATCACTCAAGACTTTTAAAATTGTGGCCGTAGAATGGGCTTTACTTAAAAAGAAATGTTTGAATTTTACTGAATCAGTAATTTCCAAAATGCTTTGATAGTAAGACTGGGGTTTTGTCAAATCCCATGGTTTGAAAAACCAGCCTTGGGGGAAAAACTTTGAAATACTTTGAAAAGGATCAGAATGGTAAAATCCATCTTCCATTGAAATAATGTTTTGAAAATGGGCTTTATCAAACCAATCAGAGGTTTTCTTTGAAGGTGTTGGCTGAGAGAGCACAATTTGGGAGGATGAGCTCTCACCAGAAACAACAATGTTTCGGGAGGAAGATTTTGTGATATCTTTGGAAGTGGGTTTTTCTTCCTCTTTAGGATTGCTTTGGGAAAGACTTTGTAAAGCTATCATAAGCTCAGGAGATTTTGTAATGGAACTCATCCATTGCTTTACTTCTTCGGAGGAAATGGATTTGTACTTGGCCAATCCAAGATTTAATTGGCATGAGGAAAGGAGCTTTTCTTTAGAAGGGTTGCTTGAGATTCTTTTGGAAGGTTCTTGTGTCTTTAAAAGGTGCTTTCCCTTTGTCTCGTCTTTTTGGTGCCATTACCTGTTTTGAAGAAATTCCCGAGTTAGAAAGTCAGGAACAGAATTTTTATCACCTTTAATAAATTGTATATCAAAATCAAAAACACTGAGAATAGCTTGCCATCGCAAAAAATCTTTTGATGCAATGTTTTGAACATCCTTTTCTAAAACATGTTTTGCAGCTTTGCAATCAATTCTAAGTAAGAATTTTTGATTCAACAAATCACTTTGGAATTTTGTAATGCATAAAACAATTTGAAAAATGCACCCTCAGAATTTCAAAGAATTATGAATGATATTTACAATCCCTATTCTGAGTTTTGCATCGTTTACATTGATGATGTTTTGATTTTTTCTCAAAGCATTGATCAACATTTCAAACATTTAAAGACTTTTTATCTTGCTACAAAAAAGGCTGGTTTAGCTCTTTCCAGTTCAAAGATTTCATTGTTCCAAACTAAAGTCAGGTTTCTTGGTCATTATATTTCCAAAGGAACCATTACTCCTATTGAAAGATCCCTTTTGTTTGCGGATAAATTCCCAGACAAAATTTTAGATAAAACCCAACTACAAAGATTTCTTGGTAGTTTAAATTATGTTCTTGATTTTTGCCCTAACATCAATAGGATGTCAAAACCTTTGCATGATAGGTTAAAAAAGAATCCTGTTGCATGGTCAGACGACCATACCAAAATTGTTAGATTAATAAAGCAGTCTGTTAAAAGCATTCCATGTTTATATCTGGCAAATCCTGCACTTCCTAAAATTGTTGAAACTGATGCATCAGATTTAGGATATGGAGGTATTTTAAAACAGAAAGAAAATGATAAAGAACAGATAGTACAATATGTTTCTGCTCACTGGAACGATTGTCAGAAAAATTATTCTACTATCAAAAAAGAAATTCTTTCTATTGTTTTATGCATTACAAAATTCCAAAGTGATTTGTTGAATCAAAAATTCTTACTTAGAATTGATTGCAAAGCTGCAAAACATGTTTTAGAAAAGGATGTTCAAAACATTGCATCAAAACAGATTTTTGCACGATGGCAAGCTATTCTCAGTGTTTTTGATTTTGATATACAATTTATTAAAGGTGATAAAAATTCTGTTCCTGACTTTCTAACTCGGGAATTTCTTCAAAACAGGTAATGGCACCAAAAAGACGAGACAAAGGGAAAGCACCTTTTAAAGACATTGCTTCCCAAGAACCTTCCAAAGAATCTCAAGCAACCCCTTCTAAAGAAAAGCTCCTTTCCTCAGCCATGCCAATTAAATCTTGGATTGAATTGGTTGAAGAGCATGAAGCCAAGTACAAATCCATTTCCTCTGAAGACCAAGTAAAGCAATGGATGAGTTCCATTACAAAATCTCCTGAGCTTATGATAGCTTTACAAAGCCTTTCCCAAAGCAATCCTAAAGAGGAAGAAAAACCCACTTCCAAAGATATCACAAAATCTTCCTCCCGAAACATTGTTGTTTCTGGTGAGAGCTCATCCTCCCAAATTGTGCTCTCTCAGCCAACACCTTCAAAGAAAACCTCCGATTGGTTTGATAAAGCCCATTTTCAAAACATTATTTCAATGGAAGATGGATTTTACCATTCTGATCATTTTCAAAGTATTTCAAAGTTTTTCCCCCAAGGCTGGTTTTTCAAACCATGGGATTTGACAAAACCCCAGTCTTACTATCAAAGCATTTTGGAAATTACTGATTCAGTAAAATTCAAACATTTCTTTTTAAGTAAAGCCCATTCTGAGCCGGCCTATTCTACAGCCACAATTTTAAAAGTCTTGAGCCCTAACCAGTGGGGTGATCTGCTCCACAATTTTAAAACTTTCCCTCTTGATCACTAGTCTTCCAGAAACATATTGTACTATCTGTTCTTTATCATTTTCTTTCTGTTTTAAAATACCTCCATATCCTAAATCTGATGCATCAGTTTCAACAATTTTAGGAAGTGCAGGATTTGCCAGATATAAACATGGAATGCTTTTAACAGACTGCTTTATTAATCTAACAATTTTGGTATGGTCGTCTGACCATGCAACAGGATTCTTTTTTAACCTATCATGCAAAGGTTTTGACATCCTATTGATGTTAGGGCAAAAATCAAGAACATAATTTAAACTACCAAGAAATCTTTGTAGTTGGGTTTTATCTAAAATTTTGTCTGGGAATTTATCCGCAAACAAAAGGGATCTTTCAATAGGAGTAATGGTTCATTTGGAAATATAATGACCAAGAAACCTGACTTTAGTTTGGAACAATGAAATCTTTGAACTGGAAAGAGCTAAACCTGCTCCACAATATTTCCTTCTGGTATCAGAGCCAAGGGGAGGATTGTGTAAAGCAGTTTAGAATTTTGTGTTTAAAATCTTGTGTTTTTATTTGAAGTTTTGTTTTGTGGTGAATTTTTACTGGTAGTAAGTCCCGTCCAAGGATAAGTTTTCCGTTTAGGGCTGTAAAACCATACCTGTAGCCATTTTGACCAAACCAAAGTTTGAACACAGGGTTCTAACCATGAATCCTCTTCACTGTCGTACATCGTCCTTTTCTAGCTCTTCTTCCGGGAAGACTAGTGATTCAAAGCATGTTGTGAGTTCAGAAGAATTTGTTATTGAGAACTTTGATAAAGCAATTGATTGTTGGGAACTTCCAAAGATTTCGAAAGAAAAGATTTACAGGACAAAAAAGCTTGATTTTTTGAAAAATGATTATGTTATAAAAACAGAAGAACGTGATATAACTCTTTCAAAGCCCTTTGAAACAATTAATTTGTTTTCAGAAAAATCTTTAAACAAATTAAAAGAAAAGAATTTTAATTACGTTCATATAGGTCTAATCCAAATAGGCATAAAGCCCCTGACCAAAGAAGGCTTGGATACTTCAATCCTTGCTGTCCTTAGAGATGGTCGATTCATCTCTTTTGATGATTCTCTACTAAGTAGCATTGAATCTAGTCTATGTAAAGATCCCATTTCATTCGATTGTTATCCAAACATAACTTTGTCTCTTAAAGACAAAAAACATTTTAAAAAGCATGATTTTGCAAATCAAAACGCATAATTACCATATGATTGAGGGATCTATCCCTGTTGCATTGATTTTTAAAATCTCTTACAAAGCTATGATTACTGCTTTCAGTACTCAACATAAATTTCAGTCAAAAAGAGATGAAACTCTTCTGACTAACACTGTCATTCCAAAACCAATCCAATGGAAAGATGTCAATCTTCCTGAGGAATGGATTCTTGAAGGAGCCGCTCCACCAGCGATTCCAAAACAACTTGAGCCCAATACAGAGTTGCAAAATGTAACCCAGTATTCAGATGGTAAAGTCAAATTGTCATTTAAGAGATCTAACTCTTCTAGATTCTCCGATAAAGCATCATGCTCAAGCATTCCTTCAATGGAAAGGAAATTTACAAAAATCCCTTCTGTTATAAATCTACCTTTTCAGAGTCAACTGGTTTTCCACCCTGATTTACCTGGTTCTTATTGATTACATTGACTACACTACAAAGGTACCACATCCCATTTACATTAGCAGTCAACATGAGCAAAGACAGGAAGAGAAAGAACCTTCTCCTCCAACTTCTCCTACATTCTCTGCTGTCACAGAAAATGTTTTAAATGTCATTGAAAAGCATTTTGAATTAGATAAAACCATCCTACATAATGATTTTTATTCAAATGATAATAAAGAAAAAAGACTTTGGTTTTTTGAACATTTTTTAAATCAAAGGAAGGAAATCCAACAAACTTATTATGAATTTGTTAATCTTCATCAAGTTCATATATTGTTTTTTGATTGGTTCGAGATATACTCTTCTCAGAACAACATTTCATATCCTTTCAAAGAGTCAAACCCTATTACTATCAGAAAGAAAACCACTGAGTGGAAACTCTACGATAGTGATAGATCTCGATTCGAGCATCCCCTTCTTGAGTATAACCATTGACCATGGTGAACCTCACTTGAAATCGAAAGCTTCACAAAATTCCAAAGCCTAATGACCCTGAAATCAATTTAAGTAGTATTATTCAACAGAATAATTTCTGTAATACTAACTTAAATACCATAGGAAAACAGTTGACTAGATTGGAAAACCAATTTCAACAGTCAACCATATCTGTTTCTCCTAGTCCAAAACCTGTTCCAATAAAATCAGATTCTGATAAAAAGCTTAAAGAACCTATTTTCAAACCTTTCCAGGTTTCGAAAACTAGTCAGAAGCTTGTCCAAGAGTCAAAGTCTGATTTTGCTTAGAAACAGACAGATAAAGTTACTTTTCTAGTAAAGTTCAAATAGCTCCCGATACTCTCATCTAGCAAGATTGATACTCCCGATTGAATTGGAGTACTTTCGACCAAGACCAGTTTATTGCCTCTTGGACTTAGAAGCCTTTACTGAAGAACCTGCTCCTAAAGCCAATAAAATTCATTGGGAATTGGCACTCCCTACTTCCAAATCTCCACCTGATTTGACCATAGATAACAGGCCTAGTGCATTAAATCAAGCTCATACAATGCATCCTCTGTCTATGAGTGGAATATAGATGGCATGTCGGAATACAACATTTTGGGTGTATTGCAGCAAATGACCATGGCAGCCAATGCGTATAAAACCCAATCAGGAACTTCCGATAGAGCTATAGCGGAAATCTTGATTGCTGGTTTTACTGGTCAACTTAAAGGTTGGTGGGATCATCTTCTCACTAATCTGCAGCAATTAGACATCTTAAATGCCATTCAAAGTGATGAGAATGGAGCTCCCATTCTAGATGCCCTCAATAATCCAATTCAGGATGCTGTTGCTACCCTGATTTTGACTATTTCTCTCCATTTCATAGGTGATCCTTCTCACCTTAGAGACAAAAATGCTGAGTTACTACACAATTTGAGGTGTAGGAAACTTAGTGATTTTAATGACTACAAAACCACTTTCTTTACCAGACTCTTCCTAAGGGATGATGCAAATCATGTAACTTGGAAGGAAAAATTCCTTGCAGGTTTACCTACCCTTTTGGGAGAAAAGGTAAGAAATTCTATCAAAGCCCTTTTTGATAATCGTATTCCTTATGACGAACTCACTTATGGCGAGTTAGTCAGTTTTGTTAACAAAGAAGGTTTAAAGATCTGTCAAGACTTGAAACTTCAGAAACGTCTAAAACAAGAGCTTAGGCAATCTAAGCAAGAATTAGGCAATTGACCCCTTTAAAACCTGTAATGTAATGGTAAGTGTTCTTCAAAATCTTACAAAAAACATTACAAGTCTAAAAGCCATAAGAAACCCTTTCATGATTTTAGAAAACTTCCTTATAAGAAACCTTCAAGGCCTTATAAGAAACATAGTTTCTCTAAAAAGAAAGAGTTTAAAGCCAAACCTAAAACCCCTTTCAATTTCAAAGATGCTACTTGTTTCAAATGTGGTATGAAAGGTCATACTGCACGTTTTTGTAAAATGAACAGGAGACTCCATGAGCTCGGTCTCGACGAGGATATCCTTTCCAAAATTGCCCCTCTTCTGGTCGGGTCTTCTGATTCTGAGTCTTCCTGGTCGGGAGATGAGGACCCCCTCCAAGTCGATGAACTATTCGACTCAGATAGCTTCTAATAATGATTCCCGATTCGGATAATTCTATTTAAATAAAATCATAGTTTTGATTAAAGACCAAGATTTTTTCATTGAACTTGTAAAGAACATTTCGGATCCTAATCTTCAAAAAGAATTTCTTTATAAGCTTTTAAAAACCTTGGATTCGAAACAAAAACTTTTCTTCTAAAATCCCTATTGTTAAAAAGAATTCTTATGATTTAACTGAGATTTTAGATAAAAAGAAAACAAAGAAGTCTACTCCTAATATCCAAGACCTTCAAAAGGAGATTAAGGATATTAAACTTGAAATAAAGGATTTAAAAGAAAAACAAAAAACTGATTCTGCAACTATTCAACTCATTTTACAAAAACAGTTGCAAGATACTTCCGATAAGGAGGTTGAATCAGAAAATGATGATGTTGAACCAAAGATTGATAATATTGAGTCAATTCCAACTGATTTTTTGTTTGTCTTAAAGCAAATCACCACCAGAAAGTATTTGATTAAGATCACCTTGATCCTTTCAAATGATTTTGCGATGGATGCCATTGCTCTTTTTGATACTGGTGCTGATTTAAATTGTATTCGTGAGGACATTGTCCCAAAAAGATTTCATGAGAAAACTAATGAAAGACTTTCTGCTGCAAACAATTCAAAGCTAAGAGTAAACTCCAAAGTTGATGCATCTATTTATAATGACAAAATTGAGTTTAAAACTTCTTTTGTTCTTGAATGATATTCGCTATCATTTTTTAACACCTTTTATAAATCTGATAACCCGTATCGTCATTATGATGTTATATATTTCAAAGCAAAATCCAAAGAACTTGCTTTTTCATTTATTGAAAAACCAAAGACCCGTAACCTTAATATTGTTAAAGCCTGCTCGGTTTACCAAAACAAGATCAATGCTATTGTAAAGTCCAAACAATATGATTTGTTTTACTTACAAAAGATTTAAATTTTCAAAAGAATTGAGAGTCAATTACAAAATGATTCTATGAAAGAAAAATTTCTGATTTAAAAGCTCATTGAAAAAGAAATTTGTCTTGATTTACCAACCCGCTTTTTGGAATAGAAAACAACACTTGGTAGATTTGCCATATGAGAGTTCTTGATGAAAAGCAATACCTCTAAAGCGTCCAATCCAAATGAATTCGGTTTGGAAAAACATTAAAGAAGAAATAAATGATCTTATTTCCAAAGGTCTTATGTGAAATCCGGTCACGGTCTTGTGCGCTTTTTATGTCAACAAAAAGTTCGAGATTGAAAGAGGTGTACTAGAACTTGTGATAAACTACAAGCCTTTAAATAAAGCTTTAAAATGGATTAGGTACCCAATACACAATAAAAAGACTTCTTCTTTCGGCCTTTTTTTCCAAATTTGATATGAAGTCGGGTTTAAATTCAAATTCATCCTGAAAGACCGTTAAAGCATTCGCTTTTTGGTCAATATGGACGATAATGCCTTTTGGTTTGAAAATGCACCTCAATTTTAAAGAATGATATTTACAATCCTATTCCGAGTTTTGCATCGTTTACATTGATGATGTTTTGATTTTTCTCAAAGCATTGATCAACATTCAAACATTTAAAAGACTTTTTATCTTGCTACAAAAAATGGTTTAGCTCTTTCCAGGTTCAAAGATTTCGTTGTTCGAACTAAAAGTCGGTTTCTTGGTCATTATATTTCCAAAGGAACCATTACTCTGATGAAAGATCCGCTTTGTTTGGGATAAATTCCCGACAAAATTTTAGATAAAACCCAACTACAAAGAAGATTTCTTGGTAGTTTAAATTATGTTCTTGATTTTGCCTAACATCGATAGGATGTAAAACCTTTGCATGATAGGTTAAAAAGAATCTTGTTGCAATTAGAACAAAATTGTTAGATTAATATCTGTTAAAAGCATTCCATGTTTATATCGGCAACTCGCATACAAATTGTTGAAACCATGTGGATTTAGGATATGGAGGTATTTTAAAATGAAAAGAAAATGATAAAAACGAATGATAGTACAATATGTTTCATCATTGGAGCGATTGTCGGAAAATTATTCTACTATCAAAAAGAAATTCTTTTCTATTGTTTTGCATTACAAAATTCCAAAGTGATTTGTTGAATCAAAATTCTTACTTAAATTGATTGCAAAGAAAACATGTTTTAGAAAAGGATGTTCAAACATTGCATCAAAACAGATTTTACGATGGCAAGCTATTCTCGATGTTTTGATTTTGATATACAATTTATTAAAGGTGATAAAATTATGTTTCGACTTTCTAACTCTGGAATTTCTTCAAGCAATGTAATGCAAAAATGAGACGAAAGGAAAGCACGCTTTTAAAGACATTCTTTAAGAACCTTCAAAGGCAATTCTAAAGAAAAGCTCCTTTCGCCACTTGGATTGAATTGATTGAAGAAAAGTAAAATCCATTTCCTCTCGAAGACTGAAGTAAAGCAATGGATGAGTTATTACAAAATCTCTGAGCTTATGATAGCTTTACAAGCCTTTCCCAATCACAAGAGGAAAAAAACCCAAAAGATATCACAAATCTTCCTCCCAAGAAACATTGTTGTTTCGGTGAGAGCTCATCCTCCCAAATTGTGTTCTCTACCAACACCTTCAAAAAAACCTCGATTGGTTTGATAAAGCCCATTTTCAAAACATTATTTCAATGGAAGATGGATTTTACCATTCTGATCCTTTTCAAAGTTTTTCAAAGTTTTTCCCCCAAGGCTGGTTTTTCAAACCATGGGATTTGACAAAACCCGGTCTTCTATCAACATTTGGAAATTCGAATTCAAGAAAATTCATTTCTTTTAAAGTAAAAGCCCATTTCTTCTACGGCCTGATTTTAAAAGTCTTGAGCCCTAACCAGTGGGGTGATCTGCTCCACAATTTTAAAACTTTCCCTCTTGATTTTGAGACATAATCGATTTGCAGATCTTTTCTCCCATCTTGGGATTACCAACAGGCTTGGTATAACACCTTCTTCATACAAAACCCTAAAAAATCCCATTCCTGGTTATTTTCTTAATTCAAAAATAACCGAAAGCCTACAAATGGTTCACCATTGGTGGAACTACTTTGGTCCAACCTCTGAGATCCTTACTCAAAATGCCCTTAAATGCTTAAACCTTTTCAAAGCCAACTATAAACCTGAGTCTGAGAAAAGATTTCCTCCTTTTCTCCTTCGTCAATTTCTTCCTCATGGTCTGATGTAGGTCTTCGACACCACACACAAGATTCCCATTTTATCCTCCAAAGAACCTTCAAAGTCAAGTGGTGGTCAAAATTTGACGAGCAGACTAAATTAACTACCAGCCAGATACAAAATTGGCTCTCTGCTCAAGGCCATCTACAACCAGCTATTAAAGACATTAAAGCCCAAGGCACTTTCCTCACACAAAAATCCAAAGCCCCAAGCCTCATCGCAGTGCCAAAAAAGCGAGAAGAATACTTAAGCTTGGAACCTCCTAGCCTGGTCCCAAGTCTTAGATTCATCTCGACGATGAAGACGAAGATGATGAGCCTACAGTTTCTCTTGGAGACGAAAATGAAGATGATTGTTTCGGCATTTTCCCTCCTGTGAAAGATTAGAATAGTTCATGTAACTATATAAAAAAAAAAAGAGTAATTATTTTATTTTCTCTCCTAAAGGTCCTGCAGACACTGGTGAGAGCCACATGTCTTACCCTTTTTACAAAGATCAAAGCCTCCTTGCTGATTCCCGCTTCATCCAAAGTTTCCTCGCTTGTTCCTCGATTCTCACTTCTAAGATCGCCACTAAAGTCTTCAAAGCTTCCTTTTCGGCGTTCATCCAAAGTTTCTCGCCGTGTTCCTCGCCGATTTTCCTCGGCATGACACTAAAGCTCTCTCATTACGCGAATCAGGCTACACTTTCCATTTGTTATCACACTTACAAACCAGCTACGATGAATAGTAAAATGATATCAGACACTTTTGCCTTTTGTTTATATTCACAGAGGGAAGACTAAGACTCCTCACGGGTTTTACTTTGAGCTTTAAAATTCTCTCTCTCGTCTCCTCCTTCTCTCTAAAAAAAAAAACACTCTCTAGAGCACAAAGTGTTTAAAAGAAATTTTACATTTGCAATGATTCTATCTTGAGCTTAGTAATCGACTAGTTCTTTACCTTCAACAATCTTCCCGTCTTTCAATCTTCCCTTCTGGAAAGATTTGAAATATTGTAAAGCAGCAACAAAGCAAAGTGTATGTCTAGATCTTTGATCTAGTTTTATTTGTAAAGCACTTTCAATTTATGTAATTTAATTTCAAAGCATTTACATTAGTAATTTACTTTAAGCGTTTTCTTTACAAAGCATGCTTGCGGTGAGTATTAGATCGCTTTATAATCACATTCCTGCGAGGCAAGAGACCAGATCTCGATCCTCAGTTGTATCTTTCTTTCTCCTCCTGCTTGAGCACCATTTAGAACCGAATCTGATACTTCGTATGTTTTAAAGCCAACCTAATGCATGTTTAATTACTAAGCGCTGCTTGGTTTGCTAAAATCAACCTTCAGTCTGGTAAAGACACTTCTACAAATTGACAATCGCGTTCCAAAGCAAAGTAGATCTCGGATCTGCCAAAGAATTAATTGATTTGGTAAAGCATCCATCCGATATGGAAGAGCGTACTGGATTTATTGATCCTAAGTCGATCCGGGTCCAAAGCGATTAAGTTACGTCGATCCCAGGTAGTAGCATCGTGCAGTTTAGATCTAAAATTTTGATCAACCGCGTTTCAAAGCAAATTAATTTAATAAAGCAACGGTAAGTCCTTTTAAAATCTGACGTCGCTTGAAGTCATCCTTACATTGATTTATTTAAAGTGTTAATAAAAGTATTTCTAAAGCTTACATCCGTCCTTAGATCCTATTTCCTTCCGTATAAAAACCATTGGATTCGAAAGAGCAACATTAGAAGCTTCTTCTTCTAAAAATCCTATTGTTAAAAAGAATTTTACATTTTAGCGAGATTTTAGATAAAAAGAAAACAAAAAAGTCTACTCACAATATCATATATATATATATATAATTTCATTAATTGTATTTATTTTAATATTTTATTTGTATTTATTATAAAACAGATTATAATCAAAGTATAATAGTAAAAAAAAGTAGTACGGATGATCATTTCTAAAACTAAATGAGTCTATATGACAATATAAACAAACGCCCAAATGTGTGTGGATAGCTTTTTCCTACTTTTTAACCTTTTATTCTTTAGTATTATGATGTCACAATGGCCTAGTTTAAGCTTCATCCATTAGCGCTTTGAGTCACCGACACCTGTGACATCACTATGTCTCCATTGTTGATTTCATGAATCTGTTATTATTAATTTGATTTTTGTCACGAGGTAATTAAAACTTATCCATTAGATTTTAAATGTTTACAATCTAATGCGACATAATCTTTTCAAGACACATATACTACAAAATTCACACAAATCCCCTCACTTATAGTTGTTTTATCTCTCGAAAATATTAGTGTTTTTGGGATTTCTTGAGTTAACCAGGTTTTCTCTGCACATATTTGGGGTTTGTGTAGTACTCCGGGTTATTTCTTTTAAAACTTGGAGTTTCATTCATTGAAACTTGGGGTTTCTTCATTAACCCCAGTTTTTTTTTTTTTTTTTTTTGGGGTACATATTCCGGGTTTGCGTAATCCGAGTTATTTCTTATAAAAATTGGAGATTTGTACATTGAAGCTTGGGAATTTTTCTTTAACTTCGGTGTTTTTCTCGTACATATTCGGGGTTTCTGTACTTCGGATTTTTTCTTGTAAGACTTTAGAGATTTGACTTAAATTCTTGATGAATTGCTTGAATATATACGCAAGCAAACATAGAACACAACATTATTAAAAGAAGCTTAAAATGAAATACAATTGTTTCCAAATATTTATACGTAAAAGCCCAAAGACAACGGTTCTTTGGCTCGAGAAATTTCTGAAAATGAATAAGACAAATGAAATGGCAATTTGCTTACCCAATTATTGAAAACATTCTAGAAATTCCGCCTGAGTTCATGTTGATATTCCTCACCATAACAGCTTTTGACTCATAGTGATGCACCTCACCTTTGCTCATCACCGCTTTTTCTTCTTTGGAAATGGTTGCTTTCGCGTGGCATGCGCAGGCTCTCGGGATCAAATCTTTGATTCTTCATGACAACCTGAATTCTCAACGCCCTCTCGAACTTAAGGTCTTATAAGGCGACCGTGAGTTTGCTTCAAATTGATCAACTTGTAGTAAGGCAACGGCTTGGATTAAGACATCTACGCAATTTGGTCTCCTCATACACAAAGTTTATATCGGCAACTCTCCTCGAGTAACTTTTTATCTCAATAAGTGGTATCTATTTCAAAGTGTTTTGTTTTTTTGATACCTGCATGGTTTGTGGCTATTATTGCTTTCTGTCGCCAACTTGTGTTATCACTCGAATCATTGAGTTCTTCGCATTTCAATCTTCATCAAAACAAAGCGAGAGTTAATCCGTATTGATTTGGTGATGCGTAGAGCCATGGCTTTGTGCCATTTCGACTCTGCTTGTATCTTGCCACCATTCGCTTGTTTCCTCGGCGAGCCAAGTTACCATTATCTCCACTGATACCCACTTTTATCGATCTTCGTCATGGATGCCTTGAGTCGTGAACAAGATCTGTGAGGGCTACTAAATCACAGATGCAGATTTTGCGTAATCAGAAACACATGTACGTGTTCTTGATATCTCACACTTTTCGTCATAGTGGCTATCCGCCGAGGCATGCTCTTGGGTCGAACATATCGTCATATTAGCTCGATTGTTGACAAAGTGGTAGGATTCGGTCTCGTTAGAACAACATACCGGAGCTTCCAATATGACACGTAGAATGAAGCGGTTATCGAAGCTTGTACCTTCTCCTTTTCGCTTTCACGATGTGAATGGAACTCTACATTCACTTTCTTGCCTCTCCACTCTCAATGCTTTTAGCTAATAGTGTCGTATTTAGGGCTTTGGAGAAAGCATAATAGAATTTCGATTTCTTATTTTGTATCCGATCCCAAGGAAGAGGCTCGTATTTCCTAGATCTTTCAATGCAGCTTCACTTTCCTATCACACCTCAATTCACTTTATCACTTCCGGTGACAATTATATGTCATACATACACAAGTATAATGACCATTTCAAGATTATTGTTCTTCTAAAAATAGTGAGGTATCACACTTTGAATTATTGAACCCCCAAAGTGAGCACTCTTTAAGCTTTGTCAAACCCGGGCTCGGGTTTTTGCCATCTCAAGCCATAAAGAGCCTTCTTGAGTTTGCAAATGTGATTTGGCTTTCTTTGTCTCAAACCCTTGAGTTGTGGCATGTACAACCGCTTTTTATCGCTCAACTCTGAATAAAAGCATTATTTATATCAAGCTTACCTCAACATCCAATCATTATTCGGTAAAGTCGAGAATGATTCTAATGGTTGCAGCTTTGACCCAGAATGTATCGAAAGTCTGCATTAAAATTAAGTCCCCGGTGTATGCAGGTAGAAAGCCTTTCACTTCGCGACAAAGTCGGCTTTGTGGATCTATTTATGGTACCATCCCAGATTCTCCTTCACTTTGTACACCCACTTGCTTCCAATGAGCCTAGTTCACGTGGTATTAAGGTCAATGTTTGGTTTTGACAAAGGCATTGTATTCATCTTCCATGGCTCTTCTCCACTTGTGGTCCTTGATACAATGCCACTGAGTCTTCGGGGTAAATTAGAGGTTTCCTCTGAGCTGAGTAGATGTTCGTAGACTTTTGTTTAAAGATTCCTTGCGCTGATCTTGTGATCATAGGATGTAAAAGGTAATTCCTTTCTTTGAGGCTCGTGGAGGTTGGGCTGAGTGTTCGGTTCATTATAATTATGGCGGTCAGTAGCTCCGTGGAGTTTGATGGGAGTTAGCGCAGGATTGGCTGGGCGACATATTGAGGTTCAAATTCCCTCACATGCTTCATCTTGAAACAACAGATTTGAGAGAGGCATCGTTTCCGAGTTTCCAATGAAGTTTGAGATCGACTATTGCGAGCTGATTTTCTTTGTGGTTGACTCGGAGGGACACTTGTGGAAAAGACACAACGAAACTTTTCAAGGATCGCTGGGGACACATTTTGTCGTTGAGTGGCCTATACTTGCAGTAATTGAAATATTTTTTGAAAAGTAGAAATCTTTTCAGACATAAACCTTGACACTAGTTGAAATGTAGACTCTTCCTGAATGATGCATGCAAACATAGCCTTTATGACTGATACACGTCACCCACAGATGCATTTTGGGATGTATGGAAAGTCAAACTTATACTTGTAGGTGTCTCATATGGATAAGATTCACAAAAAACTTTGAAGTGAGTAATGTCTGCTTGTTTGGTGAGATATAAGTACTCGCAAAGAGGGAGTTTTGTTTCAGTGTGGTGAGTCGATCAATGTTTATGAGATATGTGATAGTGGGTAAATTGAAGACTTCTCGCCAATGCTTTTAAAGGCATTTTGTGAGCTAAATAACAACGCTAGACCAGCTTCCTTGATAATATGTCGTATTTCTTTCCACCTTTTCATTTTGTTCGTTCAAATACGGGGCATGAATGTTTAGAGCTATTCTTCTCTTTTAGATATGGTTCAAATGTTTAAACTCTCCACCCATGTATGCATCTGCTAGTGGGCTTTGATTTTCAGATTTAACGATTTTCTATTTGAGTTTTAGCCACAATGAACGTGGTCAACTTTGCGGTTCTTGATTTTTTCTTCATTGCTAGAGGAAACAAACATGCGACCATGTATCTAGCTTCTATCATCCACAGGATATGTAATATTTATGCTCCACGTGGGTGATGGATAGTCGGTACCCAGCGTCGCTTTGTGAACCAATATAAGGCTTATGTGGTTTTGGTTTCTACATGCTTTTGAAGCTTTGTTACTTTTCATACGCAGTATCGGTAAAGCAAAGGAAAAATGTTTTTATTGATATTGGTGGGTCATGAAAGTAGAGAGTGTTTCAGATCTTGGGGCCGATGACAAAATGGATACTTATATAGTAAGGTCACAAGATCCATTTCAGGGTTCTAAGGTTCCTACTACTTGCTTTTTTATACTACTCAACTATACCGGGTAATCGAACTTCATTATCTACCAACCTCTTTAAATTGAAATTGAAACACATCATGTTGACATAGGATTGCTAATGTAGCTTATTATCGGACTACGAAAGGAAGATAATAATAAAGACGCGACCTATTGCCTTGTTACTCAAAAACGCAGTAGTAGGCATGCATAATGATAGTTCATCTCTACTCCTTTCACCGAATTTTCCATTGGCTCTTGTCGCCCGTGAAGCTTAAACAGATTATGAAATTCGACATTAATATCATTATCGAAGCAATTAAACACTAATAAGGTTAACTTGATATAGCAATATCTGTGAAGAATATGGTTTAGTTTGATTGTGCTTTATTATTGGGTTGTAAGTAGGTAATGCGAGAAAATCCAATGTGAGAGATGTGAAGTTTATTACCATTACCAACAGTGAGCTTTGTATTACCTTGGTATTCTGGTTCGAAGTTCATGTTCCCAATGGCATCGTTACATGGTTTGTTGCACACTGCTACAAGGTACCAGGCATTCTTTATACGTCGCCTACGTTTACAATGTACCTCTTCTCCTGATTTGGTCATTGCACATAATTTTTCTTGAACTACGCCAAGTATTCAAGCAAAACTACTTGTGCTGACTTAATTTCAAGCAAACTGCATGGACCCTTTATTCTCAGAGCTATTTTACTGCATCAGCTTTGCTTTCCGCTTGTCTTTTGAGCATTTTGGTTTGCGACCACCACTTCCACCCATTTCCGTGAGGAAACTACTACTGGGGTTCAAGACTATTCCAGCTTTGTTGACAAAATCTTTCACCGTACCCCCAGATTCTCCTACCATTTCTCATTTGTGAAGTTGGCTCAAGTGACCCCTTTGAGGTTCATTGTTCTAGTTTCTTAATGAGGCATTCCTACACTTCCGATAATGAGGGAGTTTCCGTAGAGTTAATATTAGTGACTGCTTAATCATATTCGGTCCTACTCAAATTTAAACACACATAATGAAGTCCTCATCCGGTCATGTTATTTCCAAATTTCAAGAGTGTTTAGGATAGTTTTCATTACGGAATAATAGTCATGAATCAGAAGGGACCCTTTTTGGTGGTTTAACTGTGTTCTCGGGTATAGAACTCTAGCTTTGTTCTTGCACCATATTGATTGTGGTTGTCCGTACTTCACATGGTAGTGAAACAATCCACCACGATTAAGCTGCACACCTTCCTTTACGACGAGCAACCATTTCAGAGAGAATGTGGTCTTACTTCCAGAGATTGGGTAGATTCGGATTTGTAGTGGTGATAGTGAGTTTGATTAGGTCGAGGATTAGTGAAGCAATTCTTTTGGGGGACAAATATGGCTCCCATTTATGAAGCCAGAGCTCATTTGCTCTTATCTTGGAAATCACTTGTGGATTTCGTAGCATAAAATGATGCAATTCCGTGTTAGGATAGGATCAGAACACATATGTACGTTCAAGTCATGATGTGTCAAGGGATGCATTCATCATGGTCATATTTCGGTGTTGTTGTTTGGATTCCGTCATGAACATTTTCCGGTTGATTTTCGATTCAAGTTTTGGTCGTCTGGATTTTCAAAGGTTTGATTCGTATTTGTTTGTGAATTTATGTCGCCATTTAGCCGTTTTCGATACCAACTTAAATTCTTGATGAATTGCTTGAATATGCAAGCAGCAGAGAAACAAACATGCCTTTCTTTTATTAAAAGAAGCTTAAAATGAAATACAATTGTTTCAAATATTTATACATAAACTAAAGACATTAACTTTGGTCCAAGGAGTCAAAATGAATAAGACAAAGAATGACAGCTTGCAACCAATCATTGAAAAACATACTAGAAATTTCCAGCTTGCAATGTTCACATGTTGATATTCCTCACCATAACAGTTTTGCCAGCTCATAGGATACACCTCACCTTCCTCATCAGCTGCTCTTTGGAAATGGTTGCTCAGGTGGCATGCCATTGTACATTGAAACTGGGAGTCTGAAATTTATTGTGGGAACAACATCGTTGTTTTTGGGCTTTGCATGTTTACTCCCGTGTTTGATCTTGTTCTCGTTGATATTGGGGTTTGTACGTTAACTCCGGGGGGGTTGATGCTATTCTTATATAACTTGGGACTTCACTCGTCATTGTCGGAACAATAACGTTGTAACCGGAGGTTTGATATGAGCTTTCATAAAACCTTCTACAGAAAGTAAATGAAAACAAAATAGTTGATATGATTCTCATGTGGTGGGATGTATGGTCCAATGGGAT
This sequence comes from Citrus cavaleriei, assembly GCA_030448925.1. NCBI lineage: Eukaryota > Viridiplantae > Streptophyta > Magnoliopsida > Sapindales > Rutaceae > Citrus > Citrus cavaleriei. The sequence continues at coordinate 43,647 of JAUJEN010000507.1, forward strand.
GGACCGTAGCTAAACCCGGTGACAATATGAAGAAATTTTGCAAACACAAAGTGTCCAGTGGTCTCTTACTGCTCAATAGGATTCTTATATAAATGTAGTAAACAATATGATTGAATCGATGTTTAAAAGAACATAATGTTTGCATAATATATAAATATTTTTCAAGAATGCATAATAAATAATTAGACCAACCCAACAAGGAATGTTAGAAATCAAGGTGCCTGTGGATTTCAATTCTTCCTACCTCTTCAGAATTTAAACTCAGTGACGCCAAGCAGTGATTTCAGTTCCCGTTACCATAAAATAGAATCACTTGTAACTAGGAGGACAATCGGTAAGGCAAGCATCAAATCCAGCCACATATTTTTAACCACCAGAAGCTGTGGAGTTGGTAATGAGCTCAGGATCTGTCAGTATTACATTGTTTCTTCATGTTCCTCTCAACAAATGTCTAAGCAAGTGAAAATAAAAATGGCTAAGGCGAATTATATCATACTTGTCTAAGAAAGTTAAGTTTTGTTCAAATTTGTTAGAACAGATGTACATTACTCAACAAGTCGTTATAAAGTACACAACATCTAATCAAATCTATGTATATGAAAGAAAACTCTAACGAACCAAAAGTTATGAACATTCTTGAAAAAGGTTATGAACACTATTGTGTATTCAACTATGCGTATTATCAATCTTCAAAATCTCTAATATTTGACTTAGAGATCTGAGTCTAATGATGCTGAAATACAGTCGTGCTGTCGTGCAGAGTTGCAACCAAACGCCAATGTGATACCAACACTGGCGGGACGGACGATTTGGACCAACTGACAACTTCCAGCCCCAAAAGTAACTTGAATGGGACGGTCTAGTTTGAATTGTTATCAAAGTTGAAAACCTTCAACGCACTTCCTTTCTAACAAATTGTCCGGACAGATCCGTCCATCAATTTCAACTTGACTTACTTGGATATCTATCCTTGTCGGACAACAATTTAAGCGGAACAATTCCACCGCCTTAGAGACTTTAGCACTCGGCTGATTATTCGCACTTGAAGTACGATGCGTTAAAGAATCGCATCCGGATACTTTTTTTAATAGAAGTTGTTTAACGAGTCCATCTCAATAGCAATAAGTAGGAAGGGCAATACCAAAATCTTTGGCTATGTTGTCTGAGCTGAAGTTGTCAATGGGAGGAACAACATGATAAGTGACACATTTCCTCGCTGGTTGGTAACTCTTCCTAAGGCATTTGAGATCAAATAGATCCATGTGCAATTCCAAAGTCATATTTTCCCCTTTTGATAAGCTTTCAAGACCTTGGAATCATTGATGTATGACGAACAACCATTCATCATGAACTCACAGGTTTTCTGCTAAGAAGGATATTTGTAGGCATGTAAGCAATGGAGAATGTGGCGGAAAAGGGATCAGGAGTTCAATATATAGGTGATACTACAACGACGATTCTGTGACGGTGGCAATGAAAAGGAGAGATGTTCTAATGTACAAGATCTTGATCATATATAGAGCTATGGACATTTCCAGCAATCACTTCCACGGAGAGATTCCAAACATACTTAGGTGTGTTTAGAATTAAGATTAGACAACTGTAGCTTAAAAGTTACATTACTAAAATGTTTTGTAAACACTAATAGCTGTAAGTTGGAAAATATGTTGATACGATTTTTTACTTGTAAAATAGAAAATTTATTATATCTTTAATAATTTAATAATTTTGTCAAAATTATTATTTAAAATTTATATTTATTACATATTACTAATTTTTGTTTCATAGATATGATTTTTTTTTTCTACAGCAGCTATACCTTAAAAATTACAGTACTTCAATCTCAAACAGGACCTTAATTAGAAACTTTGAATCAATCGAAGTGTTCAATCTTTAAAAAAAAAAAAATCCTCCAATCCATAATTCAATTATCTCATTCAGATATATGTATGTATAAGTTAAGCTAATATGGACCTTCACAATTGCAATGTGCAAAAGTCTCCAAACTATGAGCATTGCCCTCCTTGCACATATGCGCTAGGATTGAATGACATCCCTTCAATTTTAATTTGGTAGTGAAAACAATTTACAAAATTTTAACATAACAGACCATCAGGTAAAATTTAATCGGCCCCATTAGAGATCCAAATGAGATAGAGAAGCAGAGGCGTAAGAAGGAGAAATCAATAAGGAGACTGATTTGAATTTCTTGGAGTACAGATTTTTTGAACGATTATTTTTCGTGTAAATTGCTTTATGACTTTCTTGCTGGTTAATTGATGAGTGAGTATTTTCGCGAATACTCAATTTGTTTTATTTGAGAATGCTATATTCGGAAAAAAGAAAAAAAATGGTAAATTCAAACAAGTTTTCTCGCTTGAAGATTTTTTATATCAATTTTTTTTAGTAATATTTTAGACATTGTTGGAATTTATTTTTACGACAAATGGTGACAACAAAACAGAAAAACAGTCAAAATGTGACGGTGTGCTATTAATAGATAATAATTTAATCCTTCCATCTGGTTCTCCACTACTTATTATTTGTTTTTGGTTTCAGTAACTTCCATCCATTGGATTTCAGTCAACAAATCATAAAAAATGATATTGGCTTTATGGAAAAAGGATGCAGAAAATTGGCCGTCATTGAAAGGATACAGAAAATTTAACTCATGTGCGGCCATATTATTTCTCGTATATACTCACTGATTATACTATTTCAAAATTAAATTTATTAGCTAAAATTCCACATTCTTGTATTTAAAACATATATTTACTTTAACATTAATTGATGGGTACCTTATTGATTTTTTTTCTTTTTTTTGTCCATTGCATGCCTGTTTAATTCACACCATTTGGACGATCATGCATTTCATGGAATTTTTTTTAGGTCCATTAATTGCATTTCATAATTTGATGTACATTTCAGATATATTTATCTTTGACCAACTTGGAACATGCCTGAAATGAAATACAAAAAGTCAAACATACCGTCCACGGAATGCATATAAAAACTCCTCTGTATAAACATTTATCACATCTACCTCTTAACAATTAGACGTTAATTGTTGTTTCTGAGTTTTGATTCTTAGAAATGATGACGGAGAGGTTCGTATCGCATTATAATCAAGTCTCCTGTGTCCTCTTCTTCTTCTACTTCTTCGTGTGTTTGTTGGTTATTTTCAAGTTGATTGTTTCATCATCTTCCATTACTCATCTCCTAAAACAACTCATTTCTGCCCTCCCGACCAAAGTTTAACTTTGCTTCAATTTAAAAATGAAACTTCTTTCATTCCTGGGTATTACGCTACTTGTAATGAAGAAGTTTTTTATCCTAAGACGAATTCTTGGACAGAAGGTTACCGACTTTGCTGCTCTCATGGGATGGGGTAACCTGTGATAATGTGACAGGAAACGTGATTGGCTCGACAGCAGTTGCAGCAGGCTTGAAGGCAGCATCGATGACAATAGCAGCCCTCTTCCATCTTCCATCTCCAATCTCTCAACCTCGCTTTTAACGATTTTGGCGGATCTCAAATCTCTGCTGTGATTGGACATGGAATTGACATACCTTAACCTCTCTCGTTCCTTTTTCGGTGGTCTACTCCCATATGAAATATCTCACTTGTCCAAACTAACTCATCTTGAACTTTCCAAAAATGAGTGGACAATCGAACAAAAAACTTTTGATTTGCTTGTGAGTAACCTAACAAAGTTAAGCCTTCTTAATCTCCAAGGAACAGACATGTATTCGATCAAACCTTTTTCTCTGCTAAACCTGTCTTCAACAATGACGTATCGATCTCTCAGTAGAGCTTGGTATACAAGGAAATTTCCCAGATGAAATTTTCGTCTTCCAAACCTTCAAGTACTCTATTTATATGGAAACGATCAACTCACTGGTTACCTCCCAAATTCTAACTGGAGTAGTCCTCTTAAGAAGTTGCATCTTTCTTTCACTGATTTCGCAGGTAAAATACCCGATTCAATTGGAAATCTACTGTTCTTGGAGGTTGTACATATCGAAAGCTGCAGTTTCACCGGGTCAATTCCAACATCAATTGGAAACCTCACTAGAGCTACTGAAATTGTGTTCGCATCAAATCATCTTATTGGCCACCTGCCCCATCATGTAAGTGGACTGTCATATTTAACCACTTTAGACCTTTCTGAAACTCTCTACAAGGCAGGGTACCATCCTGGTTGTTCACTTTGCCTTCTTTGGTTTCTATAGATCTTTCAAATAACATGCTCAATGGTCTATTGAGCCATTCCAGTCACCTAATTCACTACAAAGAAGTTCGATTGCAAAAAATGAGATACATGGCACAATTCCTTATTCCATCTTTCAACTAGTGAACCTCACTTATCTCGATCTTACATCAAACAACTTGAGTGGCACTGTCGAGTTCGACATGTTCTCAAGTTACAAAGCCTAATATCTTTATCTTTCAAACAACAGCCTTACTCTCATTTACTTCCTCTAGCAATATGGATATCAAATGTTCCTTACCTAGTCTACAGGAATTGAATTTATCTAATTGCAATGTCAACCAGTTCCCGTTTCTTGAGAAACTCAGGAAAGTTAACAAGCTTAGACCTCTCCAATGGTAGAATTCATGGGCGAATTTCAAAACATGATTCTGAAGGGGATGGAAGAATTTGATTGATCTTCATCTTTCCAACAACTTTCTGACACATGTAGAGCTACATCCATGGCAGGAAATTAAAATTCTTGATCTGCAAAACAACAAATCAAGGATCAATTCTGGTTCCTACCTTCAACACAAGTCTTCTTGGTTTCGAACAACAAATTGTCCGGACAGATCCTCCGTCGATTTGCAGTTTGAGTTCCCTTCAATATCTTTCCTTATCTCACAACAACTTGAGTGGAACGAGTTCCTTCATGTCTTGGAAACTTTAGCACTGAGCTGATTATTCTGGACTTGAAGAACAACAGCCTTGAGGTCACATCCATGATACATTTGCAAATGCAAGTTCTTTAACGAGTCTTGACCTTAATAGCAACAAGTTGGAAGGGCCATTACCAAGATCTTTGGCGAATTGTAACATGCTGGAAGTTATCAATGTGGGGAACAACATGATAAGTGACACATTTCCGTGTTGGGTGGGATCTCTTCCGAACCTAAAAATTCTGGTCTTGAGATCTAATCGATTCTATGGTCCACTGTGCAAGTCCAATATTAAGTTGCCCTTTCAAGCCCTTCGAATCATTGATCTCTCTCGTAATGAATTCACTGGTTTTCTGCCAAGAGCGATCTTTGTAGGTATGGAAGCAATGAAGAATGTCGACGAAACGGAATTTGGACTTCAATATATTGGTGGTTTCTACTATAAAGATACTGTAACTGTTGCAATGAAAGGACTGGAAGTTAACCTGAGCAAGATCTTGCTCATATTTAGAGCTATTGATTTTTCAAGTAATCGGTTCAATGGAGAGATTCCTGAAGTACTAGGAAACTTTAAATCACTGAAAGTGCTCAACCTTTCACACAATGACCTGACAGGTAATATTCCGGTGTCCTTGGGGAATATGACAGCACTTGAATCATTGGACCTCTCTTTCAACAAGCTTCATGGAAGAATTCCAGAGCAGTTATTAGGTGTTACAGCCCTTGCATCATTAAATCTTTCATATAACCGGCTTCGGGGACGCATTCCTCGAGGCAATCAATTTAATACATTTGATAATGACTCCTACATTGGGAATATTCATTTGTGTGGGGAGCCGTTGACAGTAACATGTAGCAATGACGGGCTGCCAAAAGAACCTCCTTCGGCTTCTACTGATCACGAGGAAGATGAAACTGCAAGCTGGTTTGACTGGAAAATGGGGAAGCTGGGGTATGCATCTGGAGTGGTGATTGGATTGTCAATTGGATACATGGTATTTTCAATTGGAAGACCACGATGGTTAGTGAAGATGGTTGAAAGAGATCAGCAGAAAAAGGTAAGAAGACGAAGACCAAGACATAGAATGTAGAAGAAAAATACAAATAACTGAAATTAAGCTATAGGATAAGATTAAGTTTCAAGTGTTTTGGCTGTTCAATAATAGTTGCTTTGTTTTTTCAGTAGCAGAATCATTAGTCGTGTATGATGATTGTATGTGAAATTATGTACTAGCTTTTAAATAAAATCCTTCTTTCTGTTGTGTAAATAACGGTATGGTTATCTATCAAATCAAACCATTCTTGTGATGCTTATGGTTTACATCACATGGTCCACGCTTATCTCACTATCAGGCTTAACATTGTTGAAACCGCTTAGTTAGTCAAGTAAATAGCAAGTAATTTGGATAAGATTTACATGAAAGAACAGCCACACATTTGTGACTTAAATGGTGGCAACATTTAATTGGCTGCCCATCATTATAATTCATGGGTTAGCTTCATTTGTACTCACTTTCAATCCTAGATTAGTAATAATATTTTCTAACTTATATCATTTAGCTTCTCATACTTAATCTAATCTTTATTATTTACATCAATTATCAAATACGTCCTGCCCATTTTTCCACAGTTATAATATATTATCAACATGAGATTGCTCTGGTACTTGTATATTGAAGGTAACAAGCTTACATTAGTTGGTTTCATCGAGAAGGTGAATTACCCAAATTGAATTTCTAATATGGTCTTGGTAAAGAAGGCGAATGGCAAGTGGATATTGTGCATAGACTTTATGGATCTCAACAAGTTGTGCCCTAAAGATAGCTTTTCATTGCCAAAGATGAATCAACTGATCGATTAAAAAGTAAAACATGGACTCTTAGTTTCATGGATGTTTTCAGGGTTATAAAGGGAACCCTCCTTGAAATGACTTTCATAATAATCGATTTATCTAGTGCATGATCATTGTTTTAGCTATTGAACTAGATAATATCCCTTGTTCGGAACCGGATAAAAAGACCTTTTCATCATTAGTTAGGGTTTTTATTGCTATAAAGTGATGATTTCTAGGTTGAAAACTCTTGGGATAACAAACGAGAGGCTAATAGAATAAGATCTTTATGCCCTTAATTAGAAATATGATAGATGTGCTTATAGATGACATGATCAACACGAATCTCAATGAGAAAGTTTAGGATTTAGAGGAGTCCTCGACCCACTTAAGAACTACCGAATGAAACTTAATCACGAGAAGTGTGTTTTGGGTGAGCTAGACAAGTTTTTAGGGTTCTACGATAAGCCACACATGGATAGAGGCAAGTCTAAAAAGACTAATGCAATTTTTTATTTGCTATGGTATTGATTACATTGATTCATTCTATAAATAACCAACGATTACAATAAATAGTGAATGAAGAGTCTTTGATGCTCAAGAAGCAACTTGCTCCTAGTATGGGTCAACTTTTATTCCTTGTTTCTAAGAAAAATAGTATGCTACTTGAATCAAACCTTTCTTACATATAATTAATCCATTACATTTGGTTTCTTCGTCTATTATCTATCTTTCAAGAATAAAGACATAGTGATTAGTGTGAGTATTGATATTTATTTAATTCAGTGCAGCACGAGAATTGCAGTTGCATGAGAATGAATATTATCAAAATGCATATATAGAAATTGTTGTTTAATTGCTAGCAAAGAGTTTGCTAAATGGCTTTCAAATAATTTTATTTGATTGGCTACCAAAGTTCAAATCCTAAGGAGACATATGATTAAAATAGTAATTTGAGTTTTGTCCATCTCTCTATCTTTTAAGAGGAAAAAAGGTTGTTAATTAATGTAATACATATTCATGTTGCTTTTGACCTCACTATTAAGCACCAACCCTCGATGAAGATTCCAAGTTTGACAGGCTACTTCTAATAATGACAATATATGTTGTTCTCCACTTATTTGTTTTGGTGTTTCATTGTGAAAAACATTATAGATAATTAAATCCTTTTCTTTCATTATATTTCGGTTCTTATAAGAACATTTGTGAGTTTTATCTCTCCTTTTTGTGGGAGTTTATTGACAAACTTTATTTATACTGATACTCATCTTGAGTTGATGAATGCTACGTAAAAATTTATTTTGTTAGCAAGATTGGTTGAAAATGACTTACATATAGGGAAAAAATTCACCTTCAAAGTTTGCTTAAATAGTTACATAGATCCTTTGCTTTTATAAATGGTCATACAGGCTCTTTTTTAACAATTATACCCTTTGATTATAACAACCCAAAAAATGACTTCAAATAACATTCTATAATAATCACATGTGCAATATTAAAATATATAATCTAACATATAAAATAATTTAAATATGCTTTAATATTTTATTAATCTATTTTAAGATTAATAATATTAAAATAATTGGATCTTGAAATTCAAAATAACATTAAAAAATCTAAATTTCATATTTTATATTTATAATATATATATATATATATATTTTAAATCATGTCTACATTAGCATAAATTTTAAAGTTAATTTTTGGAATAATGTATTTAAGTATTAATAAAATATTTCATATCAATAATAACTTAATTAAAAATGATTTTTATGATATTATATATATATATATAATGTGTGTGTGTGTGTTATTTTATTAATCATATTTATTTTAATATTTTATTTGCATTTGTTATAAAATGTTTGATTACAATTAAAGGTTACAATAATAAAAAAAGGAGTCCGTATAACCATTTCTAAAACTAAATGAGTTTATATAACTATTTTAACAAACCTTAAAAGTGTGGATGATCTTTTCCCGATTTTTTTTAACAGTTTTATTCTTTAGCATTATCACGTCCAATGGCCTAAGCTTCAGTCCATTCGCACGGACAGTTCATCCCTACGTCTCCATTGTTAGATTTCATGAATGGTTTTAATTAATTTGAACTTTGTCACCGGTATTAAAAAGTATCCATTAGATTTTAAATGTTTAACATTCATCTACATAATCTCTTTGAAGAGATTATGCAGATATCCACAACCCATGTACAAATCTCATCCACCTAATGTTTGCATAATATATAAGTATTTTCAGAATGCATAAAATATAATTAGACCAACCCAACAAAGAACGTTAGAAATCAAGGTGCCTGTGGATTTCAATTCTTCGCTACCTCTTCAGAATTTAAACTCGAGTGACTCCCTAGCGGCGATTTCAGCTACCGTTACCATAAAGTAGAATCACTGTAATTAGGAAGACAATCAGGTGAGTAAGGCAAACATCAAATCCAGCCCCATGTTTTTGACCACCAGCAGCTGAAAAATAAAAAATGGCCAAGTTAGGTTTTGTTCAGGAATTTGTTCAAACAATATGCATGCACTCAACAAGTCATTAGAAAGTACACAAAATCGGATCAAATCGATTTATATGAAAGAAAACTCTAACGAATCAAAAGTTAGGAACACAGGTTATGAACACTCGTGTGTTCAACTATGGGTATTATCAATCTTCAAAGTCTGTAATATTTGACTTAGAGATAGAGAGTCTATTTGTTCTGAAATCTAGTCGTGCTATCGGGCAGAGTTGCGACCAGACGCCAATGCGAAGACTAAATTTGTATTGGTGGGGACGGACGATTTGGACCAGCAGGTTTCCAGCCCCAAAAATAACTTGAGTGGCACGGTCAAGTTTGAACTGTTATCAATGTTGAAAAACCTTCAACGCACTTCGTAGTTTCTAACAACAAATTATCCGGACAGATCCCTCCAATTTGCAACTTGACTCACTTGAATATCTATCCGTGTCGGACAACAATTTGAGCGGAACCATTCCACCATGCCTTAGAGACTTCAGCACTCGGCTGATTATTCTACACTTGAAGAACAATAACGTTCAGGACCGCATCACTGATACTTTTGTGAATAGAAGTTCTTTAACGAGTCTTGATCTCAATAGCAATGAGTAGGAAGGGCAACTACCAAAATCTTTGGCTAATTTTACTGAGCTGGAAGTTGTCAATGGGAGGAACAACATGATAAGTGACACGTTTCCCTGCTGATTGGTATCTCTTCCTAAGTTAAAAATTCTGGTTTTGAGATCAAATAGATCCCATGTGCAGTTCCAAAGTCATATTTCCCTTTCGAGACCTCCCACCCCAGGATAAGCTTTCAAGACCTTGGAATCATTGATATATGACGAACAACCACTCATCATGAACTCACAGGTTTTCTGCCAAGAAGGATATTTGTAGGCATGGAAGCAATGGAGAATGTGGAGGAAAAGGGATCAGGAGTTCAATATATAGGTGATACTACTACGACGATTCTTTGACGTTGGCAACGAAAAGCATATTTAGTGCTATGCAATCCTTAATTCAATTATCTCATTCAGTTGTATGTATGTTTAAGTTAAGCTAATATGGACCTTCACAATTGTAATGTGCAAAAACAGCCCCCCAAACTATGAGCACTGCCCTCCTTGCACATATGCACTAAGGATTGAATGACATCGCTTCAATCCTAATTTTAATAAAACAATTTACAAAATTTTAACATAACAGCCCATCGGGTAAAATTTAATCAGCCCCAAATAAAAACCTATAAAAGCGTGGCTTAGATATCCAAATGAGATATAGAAGCAGAGGCGTAAGTAGGAGAAATCAATGAGGAGACTGATTCGAATTTCTGGGAGTACAGTTTTTGAACGATTATTTTTCGTGTAAATTGCTTTATGACGTTCTTGCAGGTTAATTGATGAGCAAGTATTTTCGCGAATGCTCAATTCGTTCTAATGAAAGCCATATTCGGAAAAAAGAAAACAAATTGGTAAATTCAAACAATTTTTCTCACTTGAAGATTTTTTACATCAATTTTTTTTAGACGAATTCTTGATGAGCAAGTATTTTTTTTTATCCTAAGACGAATTTTTGGACAGAAGGTACCGACTGCTGCTCATGGGATGGGGTAACCTGTGATAATATGACAGGAAACGTGATTGGCCTCGACAGCAGTTGCAGCAGGCTTGAAGGCAGCATCGATGACAATAGCAGCCTCTTCCATCTTTCCCATCTCCAATCTCTCAACCTCGCTTTTAACGATTTTGGCGGATCTCAAATCTCTGCTGTGATTGGACGGCTAAAGGAATTGACATACCTTAACCTCTCTCGTTCCTTTTACGGTGGTCTACTCCCATATGAAATATCTCACTTGTCCAAACTAACTCATCTTGAACTTTCCAAAAATGAGTGGACAATCGAACAAAAAACTTTTGATTTGCTTGTGAGTAACCTAACAAAGTTAAGCCTTCTTAATCTCCAAGGAACAGACATGTATTCGATCAAACCTTTTTCTCTGCTAAACCTGTCTTCAACAATGACGTATCTCGATCTCAGTAGAGCTGGTATACAAGGAAATTTCCCAGATGAAATTTTTCGTCTTCCAAACCTTCAAGTACTCTATTTATATGGAAACGATCAACTCACTGGTTACCTCCCAAATTCTAACTGGAGTAGTCCTCTTAAGAAGTTGCATCTTTCTTTCACTGATTTCGCAGGTAAAATACCCGATTCAATTGGAAATCTACTGTTCTTGGAGGTTGTACATATCGAAAGCTGCAGTTTCACCGGGTCAATTCCAACATCAATTGGAAACCTCACTAGAGCTACTGAAATTGTGTTCGCATCAAATCATCTTACTGGCCACCTGCCCCATCATGTAAGTGGACTGTCATATTTAACCACTTTAGACCTTTCTGGAAACTCTCTACAAGGCAGGGTACCATCCTGGTTGTTCACTTTGCCTTCTTTGGTTTCTATAGATCTTTCAAATAACATGCTCAATGGTCCTATTGAGCCATTCCAGTCGCCTAATTCACTACAAGAAGTTCGATTGCAAAAAAATGAGATACATGGCACAATTCCTTATTCCATCTTTCAACTAGTGAACCTCACTTATCTCGATCTTACATCAAACAACTTGAGTGGCACTGTCGAGTTCGACATGTTCTCAAAGTTGCAAAGCCTGCAATATCTTTATCTTTCAAACAACAGCCTACTCTCATTTACTTCCTCTAGCAATATGGATATCAAATATTCCTTACCTAGTCTACAGGAATTGAATTTATCTAATTGCAATGTCAACCAGTTCCCACGTTTCTTGAGAAACTCAGGAAAGTTAACAAGCTTAGACCTCTCCAATAGTAGAATTCATGGGCGAATTTCAAAACATGATTCTGAAGGATGGAAGAATTTGATTGATCTTCATCTTTCCAACAACTTTCTGACACATGTAGAGCTACATCCATGGCAGGAAATTAAAATTCTTGATCTGCAAAACAACAAAATCCAAGGATCAATTCTGGTTCCACCACCTTCAACACAAGTCTTCTTAGTTTCGAACAACAAATTGTCCGGACAGATCCCTCCGTTGATTTGCAGTTTGAGTTCCCTTCAATATCTTTCCTTATCTCACAACAACTTGAGTGGAACGATTCCTTCATGTCTTGGAAACTTTAGCACTGAGCTGATTATTCTGGACTTGAAGAACAACAGCCTTGAGGGTCACATCCATGATACATTTGCAAATGCAAGTTCTTTAATGAGTCTTGACCTTAATAGCAACAAGTTGGAAGGGCCATTACCAAGATCTTTGGCGAATTGTAACATGCTGGAAGTTATCAATGTGGGGAACAACATGATAAGTGACACATTTCCGTGTTGGGTGGGATCTCTTCCGAACCTAAAAATTCTGGTCTTGAGATCTAATTGATTCTATGGTCCACTGTGCAAGTCCAATATTAAGTTGCCCTTTCAAGCCCTTCGAATCATTGATCTCTCTCGTAATGAATTCACTGGTTTTCTGCCAAGAGCGATCTTTGTAGGTATGGAAGCAATGAAGAATGTGGAGGAAATAGAGTTTGGACCTCAATATATTGGTGGTTTCTACTGTAAAGATTCTGTAACTGTTGCAATGAAAAGACGGGATGTTCTACTGTACAAGATCTTGATAATATTTAGAGCTATGGATTTTTCAAGCAATCGGTTCAATGGAGAGATTCATGTGTTGAAGAAATAAAATAGTGTGTTTTTTGTGTGTTTTATTTGTTAATTCTCTAACAAAGTGGTATCAGAGCTAGTGCTTGATGCTATATATAGTCATATAGCATATCAAATCGAAGATGTCGACGAGAGGCGTGTAAAAAATCATCGATCCGAGACGAACGTGCCCACACTTGCCACCGAAAATTTTCTGTCTGGTGAGTCGACTCACCGAGTTGAGCGAAACTGAACCAGCCGAGCTGAACCCGAATCAAGTCGAACCGAGCCAACTCGAGCTGAACCAATCCGGACGAACCGAGACTACCAGCCGGTGTTGACCGTTGACCGACATTGACCGTTGACGGCGTTATTTTGATCGTTGGCCAAAAGTTGACTCGAGTCCTTCCCCGAGTTTTTCGACGTCTGCGGATCCATCTGCTTAAATCTCTAAATTCTCCTCAATTTGTGAGTTATGGCAGCAGGTGGTATGATGTCATTTGAAGTTCCTGATTAAAGGGAAGTAAATTTGACAATTGGAGTATTAAAATGAAGGCTACATTGGTAGCATGGCGTATGGGATGTAGTGGAAAAGGCTTTATTGAAAGCTACTTGAAGGAGAATTTAAAAGACTTGAAGAAGAAAGAATAAAGTAAAATATCTAATCTGAATCATTAGATGAAGATTCTTTTGAAAAGATTCTTTGATGCAACCTCCTCGAAAAGAAGCATGGGAAACTAGAGACCTCTTCTGAAAGGGCGGAAGCAAGTTAAGAAGGTTCGTCTCCAAACATTACGAGGAGAATTTTAGTCCTTACACATGAAGGCGTCAGAGTCAATTTCTGACTACTTTACTCGGGTTGTGACCGTTTCCAATGAATTAAAAAGAAATGGCGAGGAGTTAAAAGAGGTAAGGATCATTGAAAAAATACTTCGATCAGTAGACTCGAAGTTTGACCATATTGTTGTGACAATTGAAGAAACAAGAGATCTGGAGGATATGACGATCGAGCAACTTCAAGGAATGTTGCAAGCCTATGAAGAAAAATAAAAAAAGAAGCAAGGAATCGAAGAATAACTTCTCAAGATGGAAGTCAATCCAAAGAAAAGAGAAGAAAGCTCCGACGACGAGAGAATGCACTATGTCCGAGGTAGAGGTCGAGGACGAGGTAGAGGTCGTGGTCATGGACGAGGTTGGAATTTCAACAACAACAACTCCAATTATGCTAAAGGAGAAAGCTCAACCAGGGGACGAGGCGGGAGGCGAGGCAATCCAAGATCGAGTATGACTAATCCCAGTCTGATTACTATAATTGTCAAAAGTTTGGGCATTATGCTTGAATCTGAGCTCAAACACAAATTGAAGAGAGTGAACTATCTTTGAAGAAAAAATGGTGAAGATGGCACACTTTTACTAGCACACAATGACACAAGTGGGGTCAAGAAAATACATGGTATCTTGACACGGTGCTATGATCATATGAGTGGAAACATAAGCATGTTATTGCAACTAAGTGAATCGTGAATGGCAATGTAAACTTTTGGAGATGATTGAAAATACCGGTGAAAGGTAGAGGTAACATTCTTTTTCGTGCAAAAGATGGTAGCCACCAAATAATTCGAATGTTTACTATGTACTGATATGAAAAACAACATTCTTGGTTTAGGTCGACTTTTAGAAAAAGGCTATGATATTCAAAAAGATTATAGTCTTTTCTGAGATGACAAAGGAAATCTAATTACAAAGGTGAGAATGTCAAAAGAATAGAATGTTTCCTTTAAATATTCAAAATGATGTTGCAAAATGTCCCAAAGCCTATCGATCAATCTGGACTTGGCATCTTGATATGGGCATCCGACTTTGGAGGGCTACTATCTAAGAAGAACATGGTGAAAGGCTTACCATACATCAATCACCACGATCGACTTTGTGAAGGATGTTTACTTGCGGTTTAGAAAAGAGCTTTCAAAGAGTCGAACTTCGAGCTCGAAGCCACTCGAGCTCATTCATCTTGATGTGCGGTCCGTTCAAGCCAAACCCCCTTGGTAAAAGTAACTACTTCCTTACTTGTAGATGATTTTTCAAGAAAAACTTGGGTGTATTTTTAAAGCAAAAATCGAAGTCTTTGAAACTTTCGAAGTTTAAAAGCAGGTTGAAAAGAAAGTGGATAGATTAAAGCCATGAGATTTGATCGGGGTGGAGAGTTCACTTCAAAGAATTTTAGAGTTTTGTGAAAAATGAAATTGACGCCCTTTGGCAGATTCAAGATCCCTAAACAAAATGGTGTTGCGAGAAAGGAATATGAGAATCCTCGACATGGCAAGAAGCATGCTTAAGAGTAGAGGCTACAAAAGAATTTTGGTGAAGCAATTCCATGCGATCTCTTTATCTGTCGATCTCCAAAAAGCGTGTGGGGAAGGCATAAGAAGCTTGGAGTGGAAGAAAACCCGGCATCACCCATCTAAGAGTTTTCGGAAGCATTGCCTATGTACATGTACCAGACGAAAGTAGAGCCAAGCTGGATGACAAAAGTGAGAAGTTCATCTTCATCGGCTACGACAACAACTCCAAAGGATACAAGCTTTACAATCCAAACAACGGGAAGATCGTGATCAGTCGAGATGTAATTTTTGATGAAGAAGGAGAATGAGATTTTGGCTCTGGTGTGGATAACTTCAATTTCTTTCCCATTGAAGAAGATGATCATACACAGATAAAACAAGTAAACGAACAACAAGAGCACTCCACATCTCACCGGCATGACCAGCAAAATTCACATTGTCTTTCTTAAATGAAAGAACCGAAGAACGTCTGAAAAGTCTTCAAGATCTATGAAGTGGCGAGAGACATGATAATCTCACTCTCTTTTGCCTTTTAGGCGATTGTGAGCAGTTAACTTCGAAGTTGCACTAGATGAAGTGGAGAATTACTGATGGATGAAGAAATCAAAGCCATTGTGAAGAATGATACTTGGAGCTTACTCTCTTAAAAAGGTCCAAGCGATCGATTATCAAATGGGTGTATAAAACAAAAAGAAATGGTAGAGAGAAATTGAAAGGCCTGAGGCTGGCTATAGTCAAAAGTTGGCATAGACTATGAGGTATTTGCTCGCTCGACTTGAAACTAGAACTTATTATTTCTTTGGCTGCTCGGAAACAAATGGAAGATTTTTCAAATGGATGTGAAGTCGCTTTCTTGAATGGATTCCTTGAAGAAGAAGTTTACATCGAACAACCATTGAAGCTATGTGGTGAAAGGACATGAAGACAAAGTTTTGAGATTGAAGAAAGATCTTTCTGAGGTTAAAGCAAGCAAAGGGCATGGAATAGCGAAATTGACAAGTATTTTCAAGAGAAAGGCTGATGCCCGTATGAACATCTTTCTCTACGTCGAAGAAAAAGATGGAGATATTTTGATTGTGTGCCTATCATTGGATGATCTCATCTTCAATGGAAGTAATCAAGCTTGTTTGAAGAGTTCAAGAGAGTGATGATCAAAGAGTTCGAGATGGGCGACATCGGATGATGGCATATTACCTGGCGTTGAAGTCAAGCAAAGGAATAAGGCATATTTATCTCCAGAAAGCTATGAAAGGAGATTCTCAAGAAGTTCAAGATGAATGATTGTAAGCCTATAAACACGCCCGATTGGAATGCGGAGTCAAGTTATCGAAACATGATGAAGGCGAATATATAGATCAACGTTCTTTAAAAGTTTGGTTGGAAGCTACATTATTTGACATGCACAAGACCGGATATCCTTTATCTTTGTTGGACTTGTGAGCGATACATGGAGAATCAAAGACTACCCATTTAAAACTGCAAAGAATCCGCTACATGAAAGGTACAACTGTTAATTTCGACTTGCTATACTTTCGTTTCTAATGATTACAAGCTTGGATATAGCGATAGCGATTAGGGGTGGAGATGTAGATGATTGAAAGAGCACCGGGATTTGTGTTCTTCATGGGAGATCTAAGCTTTCACATGGATGTCAAAGAAGCAACCAATTGTCCTTATCCACATGAAAGTGAATATGTAGCCACATCAAGTGTTTGTCATGCAATTTGGCTGAAATTCTTGAAGAAGTTGAGTTTGGCACGAGAAGAGCCCTATCCAAGAAAGATTTGTGTTGATAACAAATCGAATTGCCTATCCCAAGAATCAGGTCTTTCATGATGAAGTAAACACATGAACACTTTTATCATTTAGAGAGTGTATTGCAAGAAAAAAGTGCAAATCAAGTATGTAAAATCACAAGATCAAGCGGTGATATCTTATTTAAGCCACTCAAGCAAGAAGACTTTGTAAGATTGAAGTTTGCTTGGTGTCCGCAGGATCAAGTTTAAGGGGAGGTGTTGGATCGTAAACTTGATCGAGATGAATAAATCAAGCCACTTGGTTCCATGGTAGGTATAGTTAGTGAGGTTTGAATTATTTGTGTTAGTGTGTGTGGTTGGTGAAGTAGGTGGTGGTAGGTTTTAATGGATGGTGAGGATTTATTTATTAGTTGAATAAATGAATGGTTATGATTAGTTTGTTTCATGTATAAATACCCTCTCCTTTGGTTTAAACATCAAGTGAAGTAACAAAATCTCTGGTGTAGAGAGTGAAAATAAGAGTTGTAATTGGTGGCGAGTGTTGTTGAAGAAATAAAATAGTGTTTTTGTGTGTTTTATTTGTTAATTCTCAACGTCTGAAGTACTTGGAAACTTTAAATCCTGAAGTGCTCGACCTTTCACCTGATAGCTTTGTGTAATATTAGGTGTCCTTGGGGATTATGACACTTGAATCATTGGACCTCTCTTTCAACAAGCTTCATGGAAGAATTCGGGCGGTTATTAGGTGTTACGGACCTTGCATCATTAAATCTTTCATATAGGGGGCGCATTCCCGAAATCAATTTAATACATTTGATAATGATTCATATATTGGGAATATTCATTTGTGTGGAGAGCCGTTGTGATAACATAGCAATGACGGGCTGCCAAAAGCACCTCCGTCGGTACTCGATCACGAGGAAGATGAAACTACAAAGTGGTTTGGTGGAAAGTGGCGGGGGGTTTACATCTGGGTGGTGATTGGATTGTCAATTGGATACATATTATTGTCAATAGGGAGACCACGATGGTTAGTGAAGATGGTTGAAAGAGATCGGCGAGAGAAGGTAAGAAGGCGAAGGCCAAGAGATAGAATGTAGAAGAAAATACAAATAATTGAAATTAAGCTATAGGCTAAGATTAAGTTCTAGGTGTTTTTTTATTCAAGGTAATAGTTTTTTTTTTAATGCGAGAATCATTGGTCATGTATGACGATTGTATGTGAAATTATGTATTAGCTTTTTAATTAAAAATCCTTCTTTCGGTTGTGTAAATTGTCAAAGTCGGTGGCCACAAGGCAAATTCAAGTTGGCTTTGACAAAGAAAAGAAAATGGTGACCAAAGAAAATGGTCTATCGAATGGAGAAAAGAAGAAGTTAGCAACATTTGAAATATGTATATATTATTTTAATTACCATTTTTGGCTATAAAAGGAGAACTCCTAATTCATTTATCATCAATTTTGTAGAGAATTGAGAGAGTTGTGAGAAGTGATTCTTGCAAGAAAAAAGAATTTTGTGTGCTTAGTGATTTGAGAGTTTGGGTGTATTGGGGTTTTGGGTAGTGAAAAATACTACAATACTTGTAACTCCTTTCACTAGTATAATATTTCTTTCTTTGGGCGTGAAAAGCTCCACGTAATTTCTGGTATTTTCTTTTGTGCTTGTTCTTTATTTTTCTATCAATTTTACTTTAGCTGCGTGTCTGCTTCACCCACCAATTTCCTAACAGTGGTATCAGAACTATTGGTTGTATTTTTGGAGTCTTGTTCACATATCTGATCTTTATTCCGATATCTTATTCACGTGAAGCGGTGGGCGATCCAAGAATTTTTGGCGAGGGAATAGTGGTGTGAGTAAAACAAGCTGTAGTTTTGTACATGTCTAGGAAAGTTACATCAAAAGCGATAAGAGCTTAAAGTGCAGGTTTTAAGTGGGACCATTGTGACCCCTCCAGTCTTTCCTGGAAACTTTCCTGGTGTGCATTCTCACACATACTCACAACTATTCAAGGTGGTATACTAGCTTGTGTGCAGTATTTATCAACAAAATGGCGGCAAAGTATGAAATTGAGAAATTTAATGGAAATAATTTTTCGTTGTGGAAAATGAAGATGAAAGCTGTATTGAGGAAAAATAATTGCTTGGCAGCAATTGGAGAAAGGCCCATGGAGATAGCGATGACAAGTGGAGCGAGGTGAGCAACGCCATTTAAATCTACACTTGGCAACTTGCGGATGGAGTATTATCCGATTAATGGCGAGAAAAAACTGGCCGAAGGAAATTTGGGATACTCTCAAAAATTATGCGAGGCCAAGTCACTACAAAATCTTCTTGAAGAGAAACTACTATACTCTTGAATGGCGGAATCTGAATGGTGACCGACCACATCAACACCTTGAAGACTTTATTTTCACAACTTACAGCGTTGGGTCGTAATATAGAGGAAAATGAGCGTCGAGCTTCTACTTGAAGTCTACAGATTCGTATGATCAACTCATCATCGACGAACAATCCGATGGACAGTCTAGTTTTCGACGATGTTGCGACCTCCGTCTTAAATGAGGAAGCGGTGGAAAAATAAGGAAAATAGACAAAGCAAGTTCGCGTGACGGCGGTGCTCGAGAGGAGATCAGCGTGGCCAGTCAAAATCATGGTAGATCAAAATCTGAAGTAAGAAGAATGTTAAATGCTACAATTGTGGCAAGAAAGACACGTCGAAAAAGTGTTGAGTAATGGAGAAGAGAGGGTAAAGAACACGAGTCAAATGCTCGGGGTGTGTATGATACCTCGGATGATGGTGAAATTCTCTGAGGCAACAATTTTTTGGAAATGACGACTTCGATGTCATAGACTCGAGGAGCTACGGCACATGACCTCTAGGAGAATGGTTCCACATATGAACCTATCTCGGAGGATCTATATATGGAACGTACCTTGGAGATCGGTATTGTCTTATCAAAATAAAAATGTTTGATGGTACAATTCGCCTGATACATGTCAGCGAAGAAAAATCTATTGTCTTTGGGACAAATGGATAGTCATACAAAACTCATGTGGAGAATGGAATTATGAAGATCGTTAAAGGCGCTTGTATTGATGAAGCGAGAAAAGATCGGTGCTAATCTATTCGTGCTTAAGGAGAAAGCTACGGGAGGCGTCGTGTATATCAAATGGAGAAGAGTCAGCGATGATGTGGCATCTCAAACTTGGCCACATGTAACGAGTTTGAAGATTCTCTCGGCGAAAATTGCTTGGGCTCAAATCGGTAAGTTTACCGTTTTGCGAGCATTGTGTTACAAGTAAGATTAAAATTCGATAGATCTATTGCTGAAAGTAAATGCATTAGACTTGATTCATTCGATGTTTGGGAATCACCGGATATATCTATGGGAGGTGCAAAAGTACATGTGACTTTCGTTGATGATTATTCGGAAGATGTTGGGTGTATCCATTAAGAAAAAGTCGATGTATTTAGGTGTTTAAAGAATACAAAGCAGGTGGAACTTGAATCGGTAAAAAGATCAAGTGCTTGAGACGGAATAATGGTGGAGAGTATCTGAGACGGTGAGTTTAACGCTTTACGTAGCAAGGCGATTCACGGTGGCATACACTCCTCAATAAAGCGAGGCGGAGCGGATGAAACGAACTCTTACGAAAGAATAAGAGCTATGTTGAGGTACCCGATTCATTACGAAATTTGAAGCGTGTTATATAGTAAATCGATCGCCATCTACTATTAAATTTGAAGGCGATGGAGATGTGGTGGAGAGGTGATTATTCACTACATGCATTTGGATGTCACGTATGCGTGATGTACAATGCCAAAAGAACAAAATGGATCAAAATCTAGAAGATGTATCTTCTTGGGATATCTTGATGGAGTAAAGGGTATCGTCATGGGACCCCATTGCCCAAAGATCGTCATCGGCAGAGATGTTATCTTTGTAGAAGATCAAAAAGGAGAAATGAGGATGATACTTCTGAAAAGAAAAGTCGAGGTGCGATATATGGAAAATAATCTAGAAGATTGATTCTTACGAAGCGGCACGAAACACGAGGAACAAGAATCAGTCGAGGCTCCGGAAGTTCGTCGGAGAGACGACGTGGCACTTTTCGGAGTATATCACGAGATCAACGTTGCATCTTGTCTTCGAGAGGATGGAGAGCCTGACTTTCCATGAAGCTTTAATGTTGCTTTGTGGATGACAATGAAGAAATTGAAGCTCTACAAAGAACAAGACATGGGAACTTGTACCACTACCGCGTGGAAGAAAAGCCATTGGAAACAAATGGATCTACAAGATCAAACGTGATGGCAATGACCAAGTGGAAGCGGTATCGTCGAGATTGGTGGTGAAAGGATATGTAGAAAGAAGGTATTGACTAGATATTTTACGCCGTGGTTCGACTCGAATAGTTTTGGCAATACATTTGACCTACATCTAGAAGCGTTAGATGTGCATTTCTTCGGAGAACTTGAAGAAGAAATTTATATGCTCCAACCAGAAGGTTTTTCTGAAATAGGAAAGGAGAACTTGGTTTGCAGGTTGAACAAATTTTTATATGGTCTCAAACAGACACCGAAGTGTTGGTATAAGAGATTTGATTCCTTCATCATGAGCCTTGGATACAACAGACTCAGTTCAGACCATTGTGCATATTACAAGAGGTTTGAAGATAATGATTTCATCATTTTGCTGTTGTATGTGGATGACATGTTGGTAGCAGGTCCCAACAAAGATCGAATCCAAGAATTGAAGGCACAGTTGGCTAGGGAGTTTGAAATGAAGGACTTGGGACCAGCAAACAAGATTCTAGGGATGCAAATTCACCGAGACAGAAATAACAGGAAGATTTGGCTTTGCAAAAATTATTTGAAGAAAATCTTGCGCTTCAACATGCAAGATTGTAAGTCAATTCACCCCACTTCCGTTAATTTCAAATTATCCTCAAGTATGTGTCCTAGAAAAGCGGAGAGGAAGGAGATGTCTCGACCGTATGCATCAGTGGGAAGTTTAATGTTATGATATGTACAAGACGGACATTGCACAAGCGGTCGATACATGGCGAATCTGGTGAAACATTGGATAGTGAAGAGGATTACGAGATACATCGAGGAACCTCGGATGTTGCATTATGTTATGGAGGATCGAGTTCTTGCATCGGAGGCTATGTAGATTGATTTTGCGAGACCTTGATAAAGGAAATCCACTCGGTTATGTGTTTACACTTGGGAGCAAATGGGGTTTCAAACTATGGAACCGTTGTGGCTTTATCTACAATGAAGCGAGTACATGGCATGCACAAGCTTGTAAGGAAGCTATTTGGATACAAAGGTTATTGGAGGAGCTTCGCAGACAAGAAAAATTTTGTATTTTGTGATCGAGTGCCTTGCACATTGCGAATCTGCCTTTCATTCGTGACAAAGCACATGGAGTTCGGTATTACCGTTCGAGAAGTAGTGGAAGATGGAAGTGTGGATTTACAGAAAATCCATACGAAGGAGAACCTAGCAGATGTTTTGACCAAGCCGATAAATACTGATAAGTTTGTCTGGAGTAGATCCTCTTGTGGCCTAGCAGAAACGTAGGCAACATGATTATGGCGAAGCAGAAAGGATGATGTGGAGATTGATTGATTCTCAATCAAATCTCCAAGTGGGAGAAATGTCAAAGTCGGTGGCCACAAGGCAAATTCAAGTTGGCTTTGACAAGCCGGCCAAAGAAAATGGTGCAGCCGGCCAAAGAAAATGGTGCCGTCCAAATGGAGAAAAAGAAGAAGTTGGCAACAACATTTGAAATATGTATATATTATTTTAATTACCATTTTTTGGCTATAAAAGGGAGAACTCCCTAATTCATTTGCATCCAATTTTGTAGAGAGAATTGAGAGTTGTGAGAAGTGATTCTTGCAAGAGCAAAGAATTTTGTGTGCTTAGTGATTTGAGAGTTTGGGTGTATTGGGGTTTTGGGTAGTGAGCTAAAATACTACAATACTTGTAACTCCTTTTCACTAGTATAATATTTCTTTCTGTCTTCGCCCGTGGACGTAGGCTAAAAGCCGAACCACGTAATTTCTGGTATTTTCTTTTGTGCTTGTTCTTTATTTTTCTATCAATTTTACTTTAGCTGCGTGTCTGCTTCACCCACCAATTTCCTAACATAAATAACGGTATGGCTATCTACTGAGACCAAACCATTTCTTGTGATGCTTGCAGTTTAAATCACATGCTCCGTGCTTATCTTACTACCAGGCTTGGTGAAACCGCTTAATTAGTTAGTCAAGTGGAGCAAGTAATTTGGATAAGATCTACATGAAAGAACAGCCATACATGTGTGACTTAAGTGGCGGCAACATTTAATTGGCTCCCCATCATTATAATTCATGGGTTAGCTTCATTTGTACTCACTTTCAATCTGAGATTAGTAATAATATTTTCTAGCTTATATCATTTAGCTTCTCATACTTACTCTAATCTTTATTATTTACATCAATTATCAAATACTTCCTGCCCATTTTGTCCACAGTTATAATATATTATCAACATGAGATTGATGTCGGTACTTGTATCCTTTCCTTTCTTATTTTTCTCGTTACAAGCAAAGACCATCTGGAAACCCTAATTACAAATAAAGTACACAAATCCATAAATTATCTTTGTTCCGTGAAATTCAACATAAATATACATACAAAGATGGAAATCTTACTCCACTTTGGTGAGAAATCGAACATGTATGTTTAATTTATAGACTTCTTTCACTCCAAAACACACTCTCTCTACACTTTCCACCTTCAAATTCACCTTCAACGGTCTTCCTAAATGAAATTAACGTTGAAAACACTCCAAAATAACGATCAAATCAAGTTTTAAAAAGACCCAAACTTTTATTTTGCATAAACTCTAACCTTGAATTTTCCCATTTCAATTCTTCTTCACCAATAGCTTCTTTTTCCAAAACAATGAAAAATGCTTCTTCTTCTTTTTTAAATAAGTTATCCACTTTAAATTTACCCTCTTATCAAAAATATTATAAAAATTTGAATTTGTCCAATTTTATCCAACCTAAAATTTGTATTGTATCAACCATCCATTAAACGGTTAATTGCTATTTATAATTGATGATGTCAAAAGGGTAATTTAGACATCTAACATAATAAATAAAAATTAAAAGAAAAATGTCGGTCATCTACCTTAATTTTACTTTGTTATTAAAAATACCATAAAAGTTTGAATTTTTGTATTCATTAGTCATTCACCTTAAGTTTACTCTGTTATCAAAAATACTATAAACGTTTGAATTTGTTTATTTTTCCACACTAAAGCTTGAATTTAATAGAATCTAAGTAAAATGACCATTTTACCTTGAATTCAAGGGCATTTTTTGCTTTGCACCATAAATAATAAAATTTAAAAAAAATCAAAACCCATCGAACCTCGGAAACTCTTTGTTTCAAAACAAAATCCATAGACAATTTTGATCCCTAACTAGAATTTGTATCAAACCCTTCGTCAATGACATAAAATAAAAATAAAATAAAATACATCTCACTATCTTCTTCCTTGTCTTCTCTTTGTCTAAATTTTTAGAGTTTATAAAATCAACACAGAAATTGTTCAAATCTTTCATCACCTACATCCTCTATCACTAGATCCTTCAGCCAACTACTATAATAGACAAACGTATGCATTGGGCTATGAAGACCGGCTAATGAGGAGTCTTGTGGTGGTTGCAGCTATCCACGAGGTTGAGAGAAGAGGTAGTAGCAGCAACGATCAACGGGAATGGTGTCTATGACACTCTAAATTAGGTTTGATTGGGTGTTTATGAAATCAAATTTAAGTGTTGGATTGATTAGGTGTTTATGAATTAGGGTTTAGGGTAATTTCTAGATTAAGTTTGATATTCAAATTTGTAAAGATAATTGAGAAGATAAATTAGATTTTTTCAATTAAAGAAGAAATTAGAGTGTTAAGTGTATTTAGTTGAATATTGGTTATATAAAATGGATTTTATTTTTTATTTTAAACTAATTTATTTAACACGTTAAATGTCTAGATTACTCATGTGACGTCATCAATTATAAACAGCAGTTAACGTTTTGGTGAATGATTGATAATTTCCCAAAATTCAAGGGTAAGATGTACTTTTACTTAGAATTTGTTAAACAACATAACAATGTAAATGTTTTGGTTGTGGATGATACAAATTATAAATTTGGGGTAAAATTTTAAATAAATTAAAAATCTTATAATATTTTTTATAAGAAGACAAAGTTAAAGTGAATGACTAATAATATCTTCTTCTTCTTTTTTAATGCCTAATATGCATAAAATTAATGCGCTTCGTTTTTATTAGCCAAACCTAATAGGCTTTTTGAAAGCCTTTGGCCCATGAAAATAAAAGATTAAAAAGAAAGTGTGCATATGTTACATTTGACGACTGCCTACTGACCTTAATAGCCGCAATAACATCAAACCACCTAAATCGCGTCATGTGTCGTTAATTTGATATCAGACGGAAATAATAAAAGTGTCCTGATAACACTTTGATTCGTAACGGAAACAAGGCCTTCGACCATTGGATAAGTGCAACGCACTCAAGTGATTTCATTAAATGTCACGTGAGAATAAAATAAAATCGGAACAAATATCAAAAACGGTTCACAACGAAGATTAAACCAAATCTCTAACAAAATCACGTGCTAACAAAGGACATGAAACATAAATTAGTTACAAGATGCACAGTTACCATTGTCTTGGAGGATATATTTTCATGGTGCATTCATTAATTGATAATTGGCATGGGTTGAAATTAAATAAGTAATTAAAATAAAAGATATAAGAAACGAAATTGGAACGAACTGTACACTCATTCATGTGTTTATTTTATTTTGAAATTGAAATAAACTATTATAAGTTACTAATATATTCTTTGTTAATTGTTGCACTTAGTATTATTTGTATCTATTATAATAATAACAACAGCAAGAATTAAAAAAATAAAAAAATGAATAATAATAATAATAATGTTAAGAGTAATAAATACAATGATGATGATGATGATTAATAAAACTTACAATCCACCTAAAATATGCATAAATGAGTAAAATGGTAGTGGAACCCACCTGATTTTTGCATTATTTTAGTTGGGTTGTAAGTTATATTAATTGTAACTTAGCAAAACCATAATAATATTAATAATAATAAATATTGAGGGATATATTTGTAAATATTACAAATTTTCTAAGAATTTTCATAAATTCTATAAGGATCAAAATGTAAAAGAAATAGTACTTGGTTGAGGTAATTTGGAGATTATGAAAATTTAATAGGAGTAAAATGGTAGTTCTGGGAATGAGAATTTCATTCTCAATCCCCTTGAGAATCAAGTTCCTATTCTCAAATTGCAATATTTTTAGGTTCCACATACTTGATTTTCATTCCCCCTTCTCTTTTAATTAGTAAATACTCTCAATTATTTTGATTCTGAATTTCAATTTTCCCAATTTTAAAGTAAACGCACCATTGCATACTTAGTCCATATGATATGTAATGTCAAATATAAAAATATCCTACTCTTTGGATTTTCTTGAATCGAGATTGCTCCTTTAAGTCCATACTGTGAAACAAGGTCAAAAACAAAACCATTAATGTGACCACCTTTTAGTAACAGAATTAAAAAAAAAAAAATGGAACTTAACCCGTTCATTCGGTTATCCACTACTTTTTTCTATTTTTCCCATTAATCCTTGCATTCGTTGGATTTCAGTCAACAAATGATATTGGCCGGCTGAAAGATAATTCGTGAAACTCAGCCGCGGCCGTCTCTCGTATTTATTCCATCGTATGCTTTCTTTCACGCCATTTGGAGGATAATGCATTTCATGGAATTTTTTTTTTATTTTTGTCCACTGCATTCCATTTCATGCATTTCAGAAAATGTTAAATGTATCATTTGAATCAATCTTTGACCAACTCGCAACACGCCCGGCCCGGAAATGAAACATAAAAGCTAAAGATACAGTCCTTGGAATTCATATAAATACTCATCCACCTACCTCTCAACAATTAGACATATGATAAGTAATTGTCACGTTTCTCTGCATTAATTCTTAGAAACCATGGAGAGGTTCATATGGCATTATAACCAAGTCTCCTGCACTCTCTTATTCTTCTACTTCCTTTTGCTTGGTTATAGTTTTCAAGTTGATTGTTCATCACCTTTCCATCACTTTTCTTTTAAAACAACTCATTCCTGCACTCCCGAACAAAGTTTGGCCTTGCTTCAATTTAAAAATAACACTTACGTCAGATTAGCGAATTACTCTTTTTGCAATGAAGAAAATTCTTCTCCTAAGACGAACTCTTCGACGGAGGGTACCGATTGTTGCTCATGGAATGGAGTAACCTGTGATAATGTGACTGGAAACGTGGTTGGCCTCGACCTTTATAGCAGCTGCAGTTGGCTTGTAGGTACCATCGATGACAATAGTACCCTCTTTCATCTTTCACATCTCCAATCCCTCAACCTTGCTTATAGCAATTTCCTCGGTTCTCAACTCTCTCCGGAGTTTGGATGGCTGAAGGAATTGACATATCTTAACCTTTCGGCTTCCAATTTCGGTGGTCTAGTCCCTTATGAAATGTCCCACTTGTCCAAACTAACTCATCTTGTCCTTTCCTTCTGCGTCTTGACAATCGAACAAAAAACTTTTGATTTGCTTGCGAGTAACCTTACAAAATTAAGCCTTCTACATCTCAGAAAGACAAACATGTCTTTGATCAAACCCTTTTCTCTATTAAACTTGTCTTCAACAATGACGGATCTCGATATGGGTGATACTGCGATGGAAGGAAATTTCCCAGACGACATTTTTCGTTTTCCAAATCTTCAAATACTCAATTTAAAACTAAACAGTCAACTCACAGGTTATCTCCCGAAGTCTAATTGGAGTAGTTCTCTTAGGCAGTTGGATCTTTCTCTCAGTAATTTTTTAGGCGAAATACAATATTCAATTGAAATCTATTTTTCTTGAAGGTTTTACATATTGGAAACCTTACCAGAGCTACTGAAATTGTGTTCACATCAAATCATTTTAGAGGCCAACTGCCTTATCATGTAAGTGGATTGTCTTATTTAACCACTTTAGACCTTTCTGGAAACTATTTCGAAGGCAGAGTACCATCTTGGTTGTTCACTCTGCCTTCTTTGATTTCTATAAACCTTGCATGGAACAAGCTCAATGGTCTTATTGATCCATTCCAGTGGCCTAATTCACTACAGGATGTTCGTTTGGAAGAAAATGAGATCCGTGGTACAATTCCAAATTCCATCTTTCAATTAGTGAACCTCACTATTCTCGATCTTTCATCAAATGATTTGGTGGCGCAATCAGATTTGACCAGTTCTCAAAGTTACAAAAGCTTCAATTTCTTGATCTTTCAAATAACAGCCTACTCTTATTTACCTCTTCTGCCAATATCTTTATCGAATATTCCTTACCTAGCCTTAAGATTTTGCGTTTCTCTAATTGCAATGTCAGTGTGTTCCCAAGTTTCTTGAGAAACTCAGAAAATTTAAGAGTCTTAGAGCTCTCTAACAGCAGAATTCATGGTCGGATTTCGAAATATGGTTCTCAAGGATGCAAGAGTTTGACTGTCCTTGTTCTTTCCAACAATTTTTTGACACATATAGAGCTACATCCATGGATGAATATCACCACCCTTGATCTGCGAAACAACAGAATCCAAGAATCAATTCTGGTTCCACCACCTTCAACTGAAGTCTTCTTAGTTTCAAACAATAAATTGTCCGGACGGATCCCTCCATCTATTTGCAGCTTGAGTTTCCTTCAATATCTTTCCTTATCTGACAACAATTTGAGCGGAACAATTCCCCCGTGTCTTGGAAACTTTAGCACTGAGCTGATTACTCTGCACTTGAAGAACAACAGCCTTGAGGGTCACATCCATGATATTTTCGCAAATGCAAGTCATTTAACAAGTTAGAAGGGCCATTACCAAGATCTCTGGCTAAATGTATTAAGCTGGAAGTTGTCAATGTGGAGAACAACATGATAAGTGACTGATTTCCATGTTGGTTGGGATCACTTCCGGAGCTAAAAATTCTTGTCTTGAGGTCTAATCGATTCGATGGTCTACTATGCAACTCCAATATTACATTTCCCTTTCAAGCCCTTCGAATCATTAATCTTTCTCATAATGAATTCACTAGTTTTCTGCCAAGAAGGATTTTTCCTAGTATGGAAGCAATGAAGAATGTGGACGAATAGGGAAGACTTGAATATATGGGTGGAGCCTTCTATGACGAGTCCATAACGGTGGCAATGAAAGGACATAATTTTCAATTGCAAAAGATCTTAGTCATGTTTAGAGCAATGGATTTTTCAAGCAATCGATTCCACGGAGAGATTCCTGAAGTACTAGGAAACTTTAAATCACTCAAAGTGCTCAACCTTTCACACAATAGCCTGACAGGTAATATTCCGGTGTCCTTTGAGAATATGACAGCACTTGAATCATTGGACCTCTCTTTCAACAAGCTTGATGGAAGAATCCCAGAGCAGTTGTTAAGCGTTACAGCCCTTGCATTATTAAATCTTTCACATAACCGGCTTTGGGGACGCATTCCTCAAGGCAATCAATTTAACACATTTGAAAATGATTCTTATATTGGGAACATTCATTTGTGTGGAGAGCCCTTGACTATGAGATGTAGCAATGACGGGCTGCCAAAAGCACCTTCTTCGGCTTCTACTGATCACGAGGAAAATGAAACTGCAAGTCGGTTTGATTGGAAAATGGCGAAGATGGGGTATGCGTCTAGTCCATTGGATTGTCCATTGGATATATGGTATTCTCAACTGGAAAACCACAATGGTTTGTGAGGTTGGTTGAAGAAGACCAGCAGAAGAATGTTAGAAGAGCAAGACGAAGACACAAGAGGTAAATAAATAAGTGAAAGTCGTCCTTTACTTATAAGCCTGGTGAGGGGTTAAATTGTTAGTGTGTATATTGTTATTTCTTGTCGTAGCAGAATGAACAGTTGTGTATGACGTTTAGGCATTAGCTCCTCATATAAAAGTCATCCTTTCATTAACTAGTGAAGCTAAAAAGAAGGGCATAATATGCATACAGCTTACTTCTATTCAATAACTCCTTCAAAAATATATTCGCCTACCTCAATCCCAAACAACCAAATCTCAATCACTCGAGCTCTCTGTTGCGGACCGCCCAATTCACTAGCCCAATTTGCTCACCAAGAGCCCAACACAAGGCCAAGAGTGCTAGCTTGGCCCAATTCCGGAAAGTTCTAGGCAACTCTAGCACATTAAGCTTGTAAATACTCTAGAATTCTCCTTACAATTCCAGCACATGTAAATAGCTAAGAAGTGGTAGAATTCTCTAGAATCTCTAGAGTTTGGCAAGCCTCCCCTATAAATATGGGATGGCATTAGGCATTTGCATTCAACAAACACAACAACAAGCTTTGTAAGCAACTCAAGCATTGTAATCTCTTTGTGCAGTACAACTTTCTTATTCGGCTCCATTGCTCTCTTCTCTAGTTCGAGAAGCTCAAGGCTTACTTAGCAACACTCGGCAAAGTTGTCTAAGTGTCGCACGGGTTAGCTGCGCCAAATACTCATCCCGTGACAAGTGGTATCAAAGCTAAGGTTTGCACGCACGCAAGTTAGCTCACGAGTAATGGCCAACCCATCGAATGTAGCACAAGAGGGTGTTGTTGGTGTGGATGTTCCACCGGAACCAAGCCGCGGCCGAGAGGGAGAACACGCCCAAGGCAAGACTCGCGGCAAGTCCAAGGCCCCATCCATGGATGCGTTGGAGCCTCGTGTAAGCACTCTCGAAATCGCATTGTCTGCCGCTCAAGACAGCCTCGAGGGATTAGAGGAACGAGTGGACGGTCTCGAGGGAGAATACGCCGAGTTCACGGTGGCAACAAAAGCTCTCATCCAAGAGCAAGCGAACACTCTCCGAGGTGAGTTTCGTTCTTTCCATGATGAGTTGCTCAAACTTCGTAATTTTGTTCAGGACGAACTACGCGCTGTCCGTGTGGAAGTGGATGAAGTCCGCTCGGATTGGGCATGGCACAAGCGCGCGCACTCTCCGCTAGTCCAGCTTCCGCAAACTCGAGTGATGCGCGCCGCATTGACATGCCAAAGCCCGACACATACGATGGCACACGTAATGCCGCAATCTTGCACAACTTCCTATTTGGGCTTGATCAATACTTCGATGCCATGGGCGTACGAGACGAGGCATCGAAAGTGGGCACTACACCCACCTATCTTAGAGGCACTGCACAACTATGGTGGCGTCGCAAGCATGGCGAGATGGGTAAGGGCATTTGCACCATCGACACTTGGGCCGACTTCAAGCAAGAACTTCGAAAGCAGTTCGCCCCAAGCAATGCGGAGAAGGAAGGCGAGCGCGCTTACGTCGCCTCAAGTAATCAAGTAGCATTCGGGACTACATCAATGAGTTCACTACCCTTATGTCGGAGATAAGCGACATGTCCGACAAGGATTCGCTTTTCTACTTCCAAGATGGCCTCAAGGATTGGGCCAAGACCGAGCTTGATAGAAGTGGTGTTCAAACACTTGACGAAGAAGGAGGCGCCAAAGCCACGAAGCCCATGCTTCACATGCAACGATCCTCATTGGGTACGCGACTGTCCGGAGAAGAGCTCGCTTAACGCTCTTGCTGCCCAACTCAAGAGCAACCCCGTAATGTCCACGAAAGAACCCCAACTCAGCATGGGTTCTCTCCAACGCCTCGGCGCACTCAATCGCCAACAGCCCACACTCGTCAAGAAAGGGCTTATATATGTTAGCGCGAAGATAAATGGCCACTCCGTTCGTACGCTGATAGACACGGGAGCAACGCACAATTTTGTGTCCGTAGATGAGGCCAAGTGCTTAGGCCTCAAGGCCACCAAGGAGGGAGGCACGATGAAGGCTGTGAACTCACCCGCCAAACCAATTGCGGGAATTGCACAAGGCGTGCACATCACACTCGGTACGTGGAGCGGAAAGCTTGACTTCTCCATTATGCCCATAGACGACTTCAAGATGGTCCTCGGCATGGAATTCTTCGACCAAGTCCATGTCTTCCCGCTCCCCGCTACAAACTCCCTAAGCATCCTCGATGGGAGCAAAGCATGCATGGTTTCCACGAAACGAGGCAAGTCCAAGGAAAAGACACTCTCCGCTATGCAATTTAAAAGGGCTTTCAAGAAGGACCCAAGCTCCTTGGTCTCCATTCGGGAACTAAACGAGGAAGGAAATAGCGGAACCTCGCCAAGCCAAGTCCCTCCGCGAATTCAAGTCATCCTCAATGAGTACAAGGACGTAATGCCTCCAGAACTTCCGAAGAATCTCCCACCTCGACGGGAGGTAGATTATGCAATCGAGCTGGAATAAGGCGCGAAGCCACCAGCCTTAGCACCCTACCGCATGGCGTCACCCGAACTAGAGGAGTTGCGGAGACAACTCAAAGACTTGCTGGACGCAGGCTACATTCGCCCCTCAAAAGCCTCATTCAGTGCACCAGTCCTCTTCCAAAAAAAAAAAGATAGATCGCTGCGGATGTGCATTGACTATAGAGCGCTCAACAAGATCACCATCAAGAACAAGTATCTGATTCCCTTGATCGCGGACTTGTTCGACCAGCTTGGCAAAGCACGGTACTTCACCAAACTTGACTTGCGCTCCGGGTACTACCAAGTACGCACCGCCAAGGAAGACGAACCGAAGACAGCGTGCACAATAAGGTACGGGTCTTTCGAATTCCTTGTGATGCCTTTTGGCCTTACTAATGCACCCGCCACATTTTGCACGCTCATGAACAAGGTGCTCCAACCATTCCTCGACCGCTTTGTGGTCATATACTTGGATGACATCGTGATGTATAGCACCACACTCGAGGATCATGCCCAACACTTACGACAAGTCCTCCAAGTACTCCGAGACAACGAGCTCTTTCTCAAGTTGGAGAAGTGTTCGTTTGCCCAACAAGAAGTGGAGTTCCTTGGCCACAAGATTGCGGGCGGGAAGATTATGATGCAGAATGCCAAAGTAAAGGCCATTCTCGAATGGGAGCCTCCCTCGAAAGTGCCCGAGCTTCGCTCATTCCTTGGGTTGGTGAACTACTACCGTCGCTTCATCAAATGCTACTCAGCCAAGGCGGTACCCTTGACGGATTTGCTCAAGAAAAACAGAACGTGGCATTGGTCCGAAGAGTGCCAACGCGCATTCGAGGAGTTGAAAAGAACAATTTCGGAGGAACCCGTCCTCGCTCTTCCGGACCACACAAAACCCTTCGAAGTTCAAACAGATGCCTCGGATTTCACCATAGGTGGAGTCTTTATGCAAGAAAGCCACCCCATAGCGTTCGAGAGTCGAAAACTAAACGATACGGAACGCCGCTACACGGTGCAAGAGAAGGAGATGACCGAAATCATACATTGCTTGCCGGTGTGGCGACATTACTTGCTAGGCTCTCACTTCACGATCATGATGAACAACGTGGTGACAAGCTACTTTCAAACTCAAAAGAAGTTGAGTCCGAAGCAAGCACGGTGGCAAGAGTTCCTTGCGGAATTCGACTATCGGCTTGAGTACAGACCGGGGAAAGCCAATGTCGTTGCGGACGCTTTAAGCCACAAGGCGGAATTGGCAACACTTAGCATGAGCCAACCGAAGTCCGACCTTGTCTCACGCATCAAGGAAGGCCTCCAACAAGATCCGTTAGCAAAGGATTTGCTGGAGAAAGTGCTCGAGGGAAAGACAAGGCGATTTTGGCAAGAGGAAGACATTCTCCTCACCAAGGGAGATCGGCTGTTCGTGCCAAGATGGAGAAACCTACGGAAGGAAGTGATCAAGGAGTGCCACGACTCCAAGTGGGCTGGTCACCCAGAAATCGAGTGAACCACCGCACTAGTCCAAGCCTCGTATTTTTGGCCGCACATGAGGGACGACATCGAGGCATATGTGCGAACTTGTCTTGTGTGCCAACAAGACAAGGTGGATCATTAACTCCCAGCGGGATTGTTGGAGCCGCTACCACTCGCAACAAGGCCATGGGAAAGTGTCTCCATGGACTTCATCACATCGCTGCCCAAGTCCGGGTCATGGCGTTGTCAATCGACATGTTAAGTACGCCACATTCATTGCTGCACCAGTCGATTACAAAGCGGACGAGGCAGCCCGCCTATTCGTTAAGCACATTGTGAAGCTTTGAGAAGTTCCAAGGAGCATTGTGAGCGACCGAGACCCTCGGTTCACTGGGCGTTTTTGGACGGAGCTCTTTAAGATGTTGGGGACCGATCTCAAGTTCTCGACAAGCTTCCACCCACAAACGGATGGGCAGACCGAGCGCATCAATGGCCTCCTCGAGATGTACTTAAGGCATTATGTGAGCGCTCATTAGCGGGATTGGGCGAAACTACTCGACATCGCCCAATTTTCTTATAACTTACAGCAAAGTGAGGCTACGGGCAAGAGTCCATTCGAGATCATCATGGGATTCCAGCCAATGACTCCCAATGCCATAGCCGCAACTTACGGAGGGAAAAGCCTCACGGCACACAAGCTCGCCCACCAATGGCACGAGGAAGCAGACATCACGCGAGCTTACCTCGACAAAGCTGCGAGGAAAATGAAGAAATGGGCGGATACAAAGAGACGGCATGTTGAGTACAAGGAAGGTGATCAAGTCATGATCAAGCTCCTACCCCAACAATTCAAGACTTTGCGGAAAGTTCACTAGGGGTTAGTGAGGCGCTACGAGGGATCCTTCCGAGTTATTTGACGCAGGGCAACATCTCAGATTAACCCAACTTCCGCCAAGACTCCAGATCCATCCGGTCTTCCATGTGAGCCTTCTCAAGCCATATCACGAAGACATGGGAGACCCAAGTCACAGAGAATCGAGGCGCGCGCCAATCGCCGTTGTCACCGCGTTCGACAAAGATGTGGACTACATCATTGCGGACCGCGTGGTTTCGAGGAGGGGCGTGTTAGCACATAGCGAGTACTTGGTGAAGTGGAAAAACCTCCCCGAGAGCGAAGCCACTTGGGAACGTGAAGATGATTTGTGGCAATTCGCTGAGCACATCCAACACTTCAAGCACGAGAGCGTGACGAGGACGCCGCGAGCTTAGGTGGGGGAGGATGTTGCGGACCGCCCAATTCGTTAGTCCAATTTGCTCACCAAGAGCCCAACACAAGGCCAAGAGTGCTAGCTTGACCCAATTCCGGAAAGTTCTAGGCAACTCTAGCACATTGAGCTGGTAAATACTCTAGAATTCTCCTTACAATTCCAGCACATGTAAATAGCTAGGAAGTGGTAGAATTCTCTAGAATCTCTAGAGCTTGGCAAGCCTCCCCTATAAATATGGGATGACATTAGGCATTTGCATCCAACAAACACAACAACAAGCTTTGTAAGCAACTCAAGCATTGTAATCTCTTTGTGCAGTACAACTTTCTTATTCGGCTCCATTGCTCTCTTCTCTAGTTCGAGAAGCTCAAGGCTTACTTAGTAACACTCGGCAAAGTTTTCTAAGTGCCGCACAGGTTAGCTGCGCAAAATACTCATCCTGTGACATCTCGCTCTTAAGTTATATAGTTATCAAGACAATATCCTCATCCATAGCATTATCAATTCTGATTTTAATGGGAAACCGAAACATCTTTAAACCATTAATACTTACCCCAAAACACGCCTACTTAATTGTAGAGCTCATGACTTATAAACTAGTTTAGAAACTCACTCGCTAGTGCTGTGGGATAATACAATGAGAACGAAATATATCCAAACAAAAATGATAAAAATATAAAATTGTGATAAAATACCAACAAAAATAATATATACACCCTGGGATTACAATATTATAAATTGAGCAAATCTAGTTGTGTTTATAGTTCTTTTTATCACTAATTGTTTCCCCAAATATAAATGTGCAGATCCAAATGGCCCCCAAAGCATCATCCATCATTACAATACAATGCAAAGCCAGAAAAGATTTACAGATCTTCCAAATCGCCTTGCAGTTCTGTTGGGAAAATATACTTTTTAAAAGCATATATCTTTATTTAATTGTAATAAATAATTTTTCTGATTAATGAAATAAATGAGGTATTTTATTCAAATATCTTAATTGCATTAATATTTTGATTAAAGTCTATTTTATCATATTATATGTATTTATGTGATCACCATGTGAATTCACAGAAGACATAAATACAAGTTATCTTATGATTAAATAAATTTAGTTTACAGTTAATAAATAAAGTTGGGCAATTTATTTAGGTATAGACTGTAATGAATTCATTGAAAGATTTGTCTTAATTATGTATGAACTTATTGATGTAGTACGACTACATTGAACATGATCAAATATGAGATTTAATTAACTTTGTAATAACTGTCAGACTTATTAAATCTCATAGGCATTGATTTTACTATAATCTTAATTTTGAGTTAATTATGATTTCATGATTGTAATTGTTATTCCATTTGAGTTACCAATGGGCATGACACATAGTTGTAGTCAAGATTACCCGGTATCTTGGTGGGAGCAATTATGAGTATTGGAGTTATAGATTGACAATATAGAATTTGTACAACACGTCTCTTGATGGGCTTTCGGCACTTGATCATAGAATTCTCTGTCTAGAGTGTGTCAACGTATTTAATATATTGAAAATGATCATTAGAGAAAACCATTAAGAATCAAGGAATAAGATGTAATTAAATTGATTGGACAGTTGAGATATTGATTTAATTAATGATGTGGTACAAAAGATTGTGCAGTAAAGAAATCAATGTGGCTTGAGACGAATTATTATTTGAGCATACAATTATACAGGTCAGTTCCAATCTTTTAGTGGAGTAGATTTAGAATTAAATAATTGGACTAGTTTTATTACAGGTCTAATTATTGTAGCCACTATTGTATGTTCCCAAATGATCCCCAGGTTAGCTCATTTAATTGACTGTGCCGCTACTTGATTAATAAACAAGATAACTAGTTATTTGGGTTAAAAGTCTAAATATATTATTTAGCTCCATTAATACTTGAAGTGTGATATTTTACAACGTAGGCCCCTATAATACAAGAACAAGTAATGTGACTTTTGTTTTAATTATTTTTTAATTTAAATCAAATGGGATTTAATAGAATTAAAAAATAAATAAATATGGAGCCTAGGGTTTTCACTAAATAGAGATATAAAAATGCTTATTTTCTCCCAAAAGAAAGAGAGCAACCACTTTATACAAATTAGAGAAAAAGATTTTTCTCTCTAATTTTGAAAGAAAAATTTTCTCGTTCTAGTTGCTTTAGTGGTGATAAAGGCGCCGTCAGATCAAATCAAAGATTATTTGGAGGCGGATCATGATCTAACAGGAGTAGTGGTGACAGATCGTGATCTGGGAGCCTAAATCACTTCAGTGGAAAAAGTAAAGATTGTTCATCTTCTTAAATTTTCAAGGTACGATTTCTAGATTACGAATTCTTATATATTGTATGAGATTGATCCTAAAAGTTATTTTAAAAAACTAATTTTTCCCCAACAAATTCAACTTGAACAAATCTATAAGAGAAAGATCGACAATTATAGAAATCAGCTTCCTCCTGCTGCCACTTTCCATCATCAAAGTTTTGAGTGTAGCCCAAAATATCATAGTTGAAGTTGAGATTCCTTTTAGCAATATCTGATGATGAAATTGATGAGATCCCACAAACGATCTTCTCAAGCTGAAGAGATTCCCAACACCATAAAACCACCCTCCTTGTCCTCGAAATAATGGCACCCACCAACCTCATCCTTTTTCTCATGCATCCACCACCACTAGCCACCTTCTTCGCTACTGATCTCCATCCCTTGCTCCTTGCCTTATTACTACTCTCCAGTACTACTGGTTTGCTCCTGCTCCTACTTTGGAGTACTTCACCACTACCATTCAGTTTCTTGATCTCCAATAACCAACAGCACAATATAGACAGGAAATAAAGAGTTTATTGTTCTCCTCGAGCACTATTATTCTTACTGTGGGTCATTTTCTTTTCTTCCTAGTTTGTAACAAAAGCAGCATATTACATGGATCAAACCTTGTTTCTTGCGGCCTGGACCAACATTGTTATACATTGAATTGATATATCACTTCTGGTTTTTTCGCTCTTTGTCTGTCTTTAATAAGCTAGGACATAGTGGTTAATTAGCGTGAGTATTATTTATATATAATTCAGTTGCAGCGTGAGAATTGCAGCTGCAGGAGGATGAATTTCTAAAATTGCATATGTAGAAATTGTTGTTAATTGTCCCCACATGCTTAGTTGAGTAGTTTCCAAACAGTTTTATTCAATTGACCATCCGAGTGGAATTAAAAAATAAAATCGATATCCCATTGTGCTTGTTTTAATTTTTCCCGTATGGTTTCTATAAATTTAGCGCCCCTTGTGCTCGTTTTCTGAACCATTTTTCCATTTCCATACCAACGGGGTCACCCAACCAGAATACAATAGTTTCTTCACTTGTTTTCTTGATCCTATTTTTTGTGTTGAGTTTTTCACTTCCTGTTTTTTCTGATACCAATGAAGAAGCTCATGCTCTTCTAAAATGGAAAACCAGACTTCAAAGCCATAGTCGATCTCTCCTTCCTTCATGGACTGACGCCACCACCAACGTTTCATCCAATATGAGCCTGTGTGCTTGGTCCGGAATCAGTTGCAATGACGCCGGAAGAGTCGTCAACATCAACCTCACAAATACAAGCTTAAGTGGTACGCTTCATGATTTCTCATTCTCATCGTTTCCTCATCTTGCTTATCTTGATCTTAGCTTTAACGAATTGTTTGGTACCATCCCGCCTCAAATTGATAATCTCTCCAAGCTCCAGTTTCTTTCGCTACATAATAACGATTTTTCCGGAAAAATACCTTCTAAAATTTGCCTTCTATCTCATTTGAAAGTTCTTCTCTTGCACTCCAACAATTTGAACGGCTCAATCCCTCCTTCTTTAGGTGACCTGAACAACTTGGTTCAATTGTTTTTAGTGATAATTCATTTTCTAGTTTTATTCTTCCAAACATTGGGAACTTGAAGTCTCTCTCAAAACTAAATTTAAGCAATAATCAACTTAGCAGTTCAATACCTCCTTCTTTTGCTAACTTGAGCAACTTGAATCAATTGTACCTCTATCATAATTTACTTTCTGGTTCTAGGTTCTATTCCAAGGGAATTAGGGAACTTGAGGTCTCTTATCATCTTAGATTTGAGGAAAAATCAGTTTGGAGGTTTTTTTCCACCATCTATTGGTAATTTGACTAACCTAAGAGAATTACATCTCCGTGATAACTACTTAACGGGTTTGATTCCAACGGAAACATGGAACTTGAAGTCTCTTGTCAAGCTTGGCGAAAATCAATTTAGAGGGCCTCTTCCTTCATCTGTTGGTAATTTGACCAATCTAAGATATTTATTCCTCTTTGAAAATAACCTATCTGGTTCCATTCCCCTCTCTTATCGGAAATCTCATGTTGACTGTGCTTGCATTGGAAAACAACCATTTTACAGACAATTTGCCGCACAACATTTGCCGAAATGGTGCGTTAGAGAGATTAATTGTGGGTGGAAACCATTTCCGAGGTCCAATCCCAAAGAGCTTGAGAAATTGCCCAAACCTAATTAGAATAAGTCTTCAGGGAAACAATATGAGAGGAAATGTATCGGAAGCTTTTGCATTTATCCTAATTTGACTTTCTTAGATATCAACGATAATAATTTGTTTGCCGAAATCGCATCTAATTGGGGAAAATGTCCAAAATTAGGCACTCTCAATGTTTCAATGAATAATTACCGGAAGCATACTGCCTGAGATTGGAAACTCGTCTACTCTAAATGAATTTGATCTTTCATTAAATCATATAGTCGGGAAGATTCCAAAGGAATTTGGAAAGTTAAATTCTCTAACCAAGCTAATTTTGAGAGGGAATCAACTTATAGGTCAAAGACCTTCGGAAATTGGCTCACTCACTGAACTTGAGTACCTCGATTTGTCTACAAATAGATTCAGCAGCTTAATCCCAGAAAGTCTAGGGAACTTGCTGAAATTGCACTACTTAGAGTTAAGCAACAACCAGTTTATCCAAGAATTGCCTAAAGAACTGGGGAAGCTAGTTCAACTTTCAGAATTAGATTTGAGTCATAACTTTCTTGGAAGAGAAATACAGTCTCAGATCTGCTATATGGAAAGCTTGGAAAAGTTAAACGTCTCCCACAACAG
This sequence comes from Citrus cavaleriei, assembly GCA_030448925.1. NCBI lineage: Eukaryota > Viridiplantae > Streptophyta > Magnoliopsida > Sapindales > Rutaceae > Citrus > Citrus cavaleriei. The sequence continues at coordinate 84,018 of JAUJEN010000507.1, forward strand.
CCTTTACGGAGCAATTCCAAATTGCTTTGAAGAAATGCAGGGCTTGTTATTCATTGACTTATCCTATAATGACTTACAGGGCCTAATTCCTAATAGCACAGCATTTCGAAATGCTCCACTGGAATCATTAAAGGGAAACAAGGGATTGTGTGGAAGTGTGAAAGGACTGCAAACATGTAAAGCTCTAACGCCACACAAACAGAGTTTTGGAACCAAGTGGCTTATAATAGTGTTCCCTCTTTTAGGAGCACTATTTACTTCAACAGTATTGACAGCAATTTTCTTTATTTTTCAAAAGCGAACGCTAGACTCAGGAGAAGGACAAAGAAGTCCCCAGAACTCCCAGGGACTGCTTTCAATTTTGAATTTCGAAGGGAAATTTGTTTATGTTAAAATCATAATAGCAACAAATGATTTTGACGCAAAGTATTGCATTGGAAATGGTGGGCATGGAAGTGTTTACAGAGCTGAGCTACCATCTGGGGAATTCCTAGCTGTAAAGAAATTCCACTCACCCCTTCCTGGTGATCAGATAGCAGATCAAAAAGAATTCTTGGCCGAAATTGAGGCGTTGACAAAGATACGGCATCGTAACATAGTGAAGTTTTAAGGCTTTTGCTCACATGCCCGACACTCCTTTTTAGTTTATGAGTATCTTGAAAGGGGTAGCTTGACCACGAACTTGAGCAATGATGCAGCAGCAGAAGAATTGGGTTGGATTCAGAGAATGAATGGGATCAAAGGCATAGCTGATGCCCTATCTTACTTGCACTACGATTGCTTTCCACCAATTTTCCATCGAGACATATCAAGCAAGAATGTGCTGCTCGATTTGCTCGATTTGGAACATAAAGCTCACATGCCCGACACTCCTTTTTAGTTTATGAGTATCTTGAAAGGGGTAGCTTGACCACGAACTTGAGCAATGATTCAGCAGCAGAAGAATTGGGTTGGATTCAGAGAATGAATGGGATCAAAGGCATAGCTGATGCCCTATCTTACTTGCACTACGATTGCTTTCCACCAATTTTCCATCGAGACATATCAAGCAAGAATGTGCTGCTCGATTTGGAACATAAAGCTCATGTTTCAGATTGTGGCTTTTGGTCGTTTCATAATGAGCTGCATGGAGCATGCATGTTGTATATACATGATCATATTTCTCCTTCACTTTAGAGAGCTTTCTTACTCAATGAAGATTACAGAAAAATGTGTTGTTTATAGCTTTAGAGTGTTAGCATTGGTAAAGGGGAAGCATCCAAGAGATTTTGCCTTCATCTTCCGTCATCAACATACGACTAGATGAAATGTTGGATCCTCGGCTTCCTCCACCCTCGCCGGATGTTCAGGGCAAGTTGATATCAATCATGGAGGTTGCCTTTTCATGTTTAGACGCAAGTCCGGAATCGAGACCAACAATGCAAACCGTCACACAACAATTACGTATTTAGCTTGGTTTATTTTTCTTATGCACACCCGTAGTAGTTGGTCTGCTCTATCTATTTAAATAAAGACTGATAAATATTGTGAAGCTGCATGGCGAAGCAAACTCAGCAGTGGCAAAACGGCATCGTTTTAGACTCGATGTTTCAGTTTTAAAAGGTCATGTGATAAGCACATGCATCGCTTATTGATTGTTAATATTAATACGACATCAGCTTGCAGTCGTTTTGATAACATCTTTAGCGATGCCGGTGATGAGCATGTGAGAGACCTTTAGACAAGTTCGGTAAAGCCGTCATCCAAGTGTCACCTAGCAGTGCAATCTGGGTTTTTCTAGATTGTTAACCGATGCTGTTATATAGCCGGTTAATAAGGCACTTTGAGGGGGATCTTTGTTAGCAATATAGAGAGAAACAGAAGAGAGGGAAAGTTCCAGAGTATTCTCCGTAATCTTTTGTAATTGCTTTGTAAAAAATCTCCATTGATCATCAATAAAAACTGACAAGAAAGCTTCTCCCGTGGATGAAAGTTTTGGCTCATTGGTACAGCTGAACCACGCAAATTGGTTATTGTTCTTGGCAGTGTTTGTTTCGTTTTAGGTTTTGTATTGAGAACCTGTTCTTGAAACCTTGTTAATTTTCCTTGTTAATTGAGTTGATCATTTCTGTTTTCAATCAACTTGTAAAGCATCTTGATTAGATCTGTACAAGGTCCAGGGCAGTGCTTGTTCTTGCGAGCAGATAATTGCAGGCCAAGACACTACAAATATTAATCAGAGTTTTCAAGTTTTATCATACTAGTTTCACTTTTGCAAGATCAAAATATTGGGAAAATATGCTCTTTAAAAGCATATGTGTCGATTTAATTATAATAAATATTTTTTCTTATTAATAAAATTAATGAGGTATTTTATTCAAATATCTTAATTGCATTAATATTTTTATTAAAGTCCAATTAATCATATTATATGTATTTATGTGATTCTGTGGATTCGCGTACATATAAATTTATCTTACGATTAAATAAATTTATTGATAAATAAAGTTGGACACTTTATTTAGGTATAGACTAATAAATTCATTGAACGATTTATCTTAATCATGAATTTATTAATGTAAGACGAACATCGATCACATACGATTTAATTAACTTTGTAATAATTGAACTTATTAAATCTTATATTGATTTTACTATAATCTTAATCTTGAGTTAATTATAATTTCATGATTGTAATTATTATTCCATTTGAGCTATGACATACTGATTACATCTTGGTGGGAGAATTTATTGAGTTTATAAATTAACAATATAGAATTTGTACAACACATCTTGATGGGTTTTCGACTGATCATGTAATTCTTTTAAAGTGTGTCAACATATTTAATATGTTGAAAATGATCATTGTAGAAACCGAAAAAACAATGTTAATTATATTGACGGACAACAGATATCGATTTAATTAATGATGTGATAAAAAGAAAGAAATCAATGATTTTAATTATTATTCGAGCATACATATGAAGGTCAATTCCAATCTTTTAGTGGAGTAGATTTGAATTAAATAATTTTTTAATTACAAATTGTTATAAATTTATTATCAGATGTTCAAACGATCATCGTTTTCATTTAATCGACAACCACTACTGACTAATAAATAAGATAACTAATTTATTCAAAAGTTCAAATATATCATTTGTTTTAATTATCTTTGTAAGCGTACGTTATTTTATATCCCCATAAAAAGCAAAGAACGAATTTTGTTTTTTATTATTTGGGCTTTTTTAAGGGAGATATAAAAGATTTATTTTCTCTAAAGAAAAGAGAGAACAACTACTTTATACAGATCAGAGAAAAAGATTTTTCTCTCTATTGTTGAGAGAAAAATTTTCTCGCTTCTTTGATAGTGATAAAAGCCCACGCCGTCAGATCAAACCGAGTCATAATCATCGATTGATCCGACAAGATGACGGATCGCGATGGTGGTGACGGATCGTGATTCTAAATCACTTCAATGAAAAGTTCAAATTGGATTTTCAGACGATTTAAATTATAAATTCTTATATATCGTATAAGAGCGATCTTAAAAAGTTTTATAAAACTTTAAAAACATGATTTTTCCCCAACACAAAACTCTGCTTCTAATGGCCTCTGTAAATTTACTGCATCAATTTGTTTTGCCACATCTAGCTCAGATATCTAAAGCTGTCAATATCGGATCATTAGCGACACTGGAGATTTTTCACAAAGAAACTAGGGCTGATGAAGTATGGCTTCAATTAATGGAAACCAAATGTTTAAAGTGGCGTGATTTACAAAAAACCGGTTCTCTAGAAATAATAATTAATTGGCTTCTTCAAATAGTGGACGCATCAGACGCTTCTTGCAGTCCCACAATAATAGAACCTGGCCTAGCTTCAGAAGCATAGAAAAGAACTTGAGAAATGGGCGTAAATGAAATTTTTGAAGACAAAATCAAAGGAAGATCAGGTCTTATAATTCGTGGTTGGGAACACAAGTGCAAAGTGCAAATAGTAACTCACCAAGCAATTCGAGGATTCTTTAACACATTGTGGATGTGACATGGCCACTCTTTGCTGAGCATACGAAATGAGAAGTTTATTTACAAGTAGAGAAAATAGTTGGGGGACTGGATTAGTTTATTATCAAAATATATTTCTTTGCTTTAGGCATAATTCATGACTTGCCCTCAGGTCAGTAAATTTTTAAGAAGATATGCTCAAAGTGTTATTTCCATTCTTCTAATATTAATTATAAGCATTCTTTGTAAATTAATCTGATCAAACTGTTACATGGTCACAGTTTGGGTCAAAGAAGCATTAATTTGTCAATTTTTTCCATTAATCTTGATCACAAATGTAATTTTTTCTATTTTCTAGCATGAGTTTTCCTGGACATTAATTGTGTTACAAGAAGAGGCAATTAATACAAAGATTGATCTGACAAAACTGCAACAAGTGGACTTTGTTTGGGTAATCTTAATACAATAATGCTACACATCCCAAATTTTTTATCCCAAAAAGTTATCCCAAATGATGTGGCATTTATCAATTGGTTGGTGAGATAATACAATTAATTCACTTGGATCTTGTAAAGAATTATCAACCACTCAATTAATGACACATCATTTGGGATAATTTTTTAGGATAAAAAATTTGGGATGTGTAGCATTATTGATCTTAATATCCTAGACATCTTTGAAGACTTTTGGCTCAGCGAGAAGGGAAAATTCTTCTCTACTTTAGCGGTCTTGTTCAGGCATTGACTTGTTAACCACTCATTAATTGCTTTTGTACGTGTGGGTTCCATAATTTTGACCCCGGATATGCTTGTATGCTCAACTTCATTAATTTATAAGTGTTTGAAAACCTTTCCAATTTCAATCCACTTCGGTTTGTCTTTAATTTTTTCACCAAGTTCTCACTAGGATCCGATTCAAATTAATTGAGTGCTTCTCACTGGATCCAACTTAAATCTGATTCAAATAAATAAATTTATATTTGAGGGAAGCTTGTGCTAAATTTGGGTTTAGATATGTTTTTTGATGGTTAAGTGACTCAAGTGTGCTTGATGATTAATTCATATGGTCTCACAAAATACTTAACATAATTGGAGTAGCTCAAATAAGCTCCTACCTAAAACATAATCTCGACCTCAAATTGAAAATATAGTAAAATAAGCATAAATATAAAGAGCACACAATGTTTACCTGATTTGGTTTTCGGCTGATGTCCATAAGAGCAAGCCGTTGCTAATCCACTATATAAATGAGAGATTATATGAAATTTTAAGATGAATAACACAAGGTATATAGCTAGATATCTATATAGAGATTGGTGTTCATAAAGATAAAGATGGTGAAAAAAGATATGAAGAGTGATGATATGGTAGAGAAGATAGTGGGGTGGAGAATGAAAAATGGCCTCCTAAAAATGGAGAAGTTTGTGATGATCTAAAAGATAGAGATAGAGAGAGGAGAGCAAACAAATATGGGTGAATAAGACATTTATATAGTGGAGGCCAATTTTAAAGAGAATTCATAAAATTTAGGGCTAGAAAATATAATAATAATCGTAATAATGATAATATAATAATAATGAAAATGAGAACAACAATAATAATTATAAAAATAACGAAAAGTAATAATATTAATAATCACAATAATAATAATGAAATATAATACTACTATAAATAACTATTATAATAATAGTAATAATACTTTGCAGTTACTAATTTCATCATTTCACAAGCCACCTCCAGTGGCTGATCTTGGGCACCTTGCGGATCTTGTCGTTTATCATACCTACCTTTTAAAAGAAGATGATGATGATGACAATGGTGTGGGGTGTGTGTGTGTTTAAAAATGTACCTTCTGGTAGTGTTTGGTTTTAAGAAGGAGGAGCGGAGGGGTAAAATATGGAGAGGAGTGGAGAGGTAATGAGAGGATAAGAGCGCAAAAATTAATCTTTATTGTTTGGTTTCACAAAAAACAAAAATTAAAAGGGAAAGGAATTACATGTTTTTTTTAATTTGGACAAGTATACCTATTAGAATTTAGTGTTAAAATGCTGACATTAGCAGTAAATATAATAAAAATAATTAAACTAATAAGAAAACATTTGATTTTATATTATATTTTTAATTAATTCATTATTATTTTATAATCAAAATAACTAACCAACAAGTAGTAGATGGACGACTACAAGTCGTATATCGACGTAGAAGAACATGACATACGGCTCAAACGGTGATTGATTTACTGAATTGCAACCAAGGGAACCATTTTTTGGATAATTTCAGAGCAATAAAATTCAGACTACTATGTAAAAAATGTCCTAATCTTGGAAAACTTTTCCACCTTATGAAACATTGGAAAAATCTTCCCAACTTGACGCATCGACTTGTTGACCTCTCAATTGCTCTTGTGTGCGGCTTCTATAAATTTGGCGTCCAACATGCTCGTTTTCTGCACCGTTGTATGTTTTCCAAAAGCTAAAAGTCATCAAAATATCTTTTGAATTTCAATAAAACTTCGGTTTAACTTTGTTTATTTGGTTGTGTTTTTGTAATATCAATGGGATCACCAACCCTCAGTACAGTAGTTCCTTCACTTGTTTTCTTGATCCTATTCTTTGTGTCAATTTTTTCTCTTCCTGTTTCTTCTGATTCTAATGAAGAAGCTGATGCTCTTCTCAAATGGAAAGCCAGCCTTCAAAACCATAACCGATCTCTCCTTTCTTCTTGGATTAACGACGCCACCAATGTTTCATCCAAAATAAACCCGTGTTCTTGGTCCGGAATCAGCTGCAATGATGCCGGAAGAGTTGTCAACATCAGCCTCCCAAATGTAGGATTAAACGGTACGCTTCATGATTTCTCTTTCTCATCGTTTCCTCATCTTGTTTATCTTGATCTCACCTGGAATGGATTCTTTGGTACTATCCCGCCTCCAATTAGTAACCTTTCGAATCTCAGATATCTTTATTTAGGATCCAATCAATTTTCTGGAAATATTCCACCAGAGGTTGGTCTTCTGAGTCATTTGGAGGTCCTTCACATTCAGCTTAACCAATTGAATGGCTCAATTCCACCAGAAATAGGCCAATTGAGTTCTATGGAGGATATTTACTTGTACTCTAACTACTTGAACGGTTCAATCTCTCCGTTAGGAAATTTGAGCCATATGTATCGATTGGTTATTAATGATAATTCACTTTCTGGTTTCATTCCTCCTGACATTGGAAACTTGAAAATTTGTCCCAATTAGATTTGAGCAATAATAAATTTAGTGGTCCAATCCCTCTTTCTTTTGGTAATTTGAGCAACTTAATTTATTTGTACCTCTATGGAAATTCACTTTCTGGTTCTATGCCATCAAGTATAGGAAAATTGAAGTCCCTTAATGATTTACAGTTGAACGACAATCAACTCATAGGTTATATTCCACGTTCCTTCAGTAATCTAACCAGTTTATCAACTTTACGTTTGTCTGAAAACGAGCTCTTTGGTTCCATTCCAGATGAAATAGGAAAGATGGGGTCTCTTAGCGTTCTCGATTTGAACCAAAATCAATTTAAGGGGGTTCTTCCACCATCTGTTAGTAATTTGACCAACCTAAAAGAACTAGTCCTCCTTTATAACAACCTATCCGGTTCCATTCCTCCCTCCCTTTAGAATCCCATGTTAACCAGGCTAGGATTGGATTTCAATCATTTTACAAGTTATTTACCGCACAATATTTGTCGAGGTGGAGCATTACAGTATTTTGGCGTTTCTGAAAACCATTTTCAAGGAACAATTCCTAAAAGCTTGAGAAATTGCACAAGCTTAATCCAAGTACGCCTTAATGCAAACAACCTTACTGGAAATATATCAGAAGCTTTGGGCATTTATCCTAACCTGACTTTCATAGATCTCAGCCGCAATGATTTTTACAGTGAAATCTCGTCTAACTGGGGGAAATGCCCAAAATTAGGCACTCTCAACGTTTCGATGAATAACATTACTGGAGGTATACCGCGTGAGATTGGAAACTCGTCTCAACTACAAGCACTCGATCTTTCATTGAATCATATAGTTGGGGAGATTCCAAAGGAACTTGGGAAGTTAAATTCTCTAACCGAGCTCATTTTGAGAGGGAATCAATTTACAGGACGTCTACCTCCAGAAATCGGCTCGCTGGTTGACCTTGAATACCTCGACTTATCGGCAAATAGGTTCAACAATTCAGTCCCAGAAAGTCTCGGCAACTTGCTGAAATTGCATTACTTGGGCTTAAGCAACAACCAGTTTGTCCTAGAATTGCCAAAGGAATTGGAGAAGCTAGTTCAACTTTCAGAATTAGATGCAAGTCATAACCTTTTTGGAGGAGAGATACCATTTCAAATATGCAGTTTGAAAAGCTTGGAAAAGTTGAATCTCTCCCACAATAATCTCTCTGGTTCGATTCCAAATTGCTTTGAGGGAATGCGGGGTCTATCAGTCATTGACATTTCTGATAATCAATTACAAGGCCCAGTTCCAAATAGCACAGCATTTCGGAATGCCCCAGTGGAAGCGTTAAAGGGGAATAAAGGATTGTGTGGAGGTGTGAAAGGAATGCAACCATGCAAAGTTTTCTTGTCACACAAGCAAAATTCTAGAGTCAAGTGGTTTGCAATAGTGTTCCCTGTTTTAGGAGCACTATTTCTTTCAATGGCGTTGATAGCAATTTTCATTCTTCGAAAGCGGAAGTCAGACTCAGGAGATCGACAGAGTAGCAACCAGAACCCTCATGGATTGTTTTCTATATTGAATTTTGAAGGGAAACTTGTGTACGATGAAATTGTTAGAGCAACAAATGATTTTGATGCACAGTATTGCATTGGAAATGGCGGACATGGAAGTGTTTATAGAGCTGAACTACCATCTGGGCAAGTCGTAGCTATTAAGAAATTTCACTCGCCACTCCCATGTGACCAGATTGCTGATCAGAAAGAATTCTTGACCGAAGTGAAGGCCCTGACAGAGATACGACATCGAAACATTGTGAAGTTTTACGGATTTTGCTCGCACGCCCGACACTCTTTTTTGGTCTATGAATTGCTTGAAAGGGGTAGCTTGGCTGCGATCTTGAGTAGTGATACAGCAGCACAAGAATTGGGTTGGAGTCAGAGAATGAATGTAATCAAAGGCGTTGCTGATGCCTTGTCTTACTTGCACCATGACTGCTTTCCTCCGATTGTCCATCGAGACATATCAAGTAAGAACTTGTTGCTAGATTTGGAATATGAAGCTCATGTTGCGGACTTTGGAATTGCTAAGTTTCTGAAGCCAGAATCGTCCAACTGGACTGAATTTGCAGGCACATACGGATACGTTGCACCAGGGTATTCGTTTGTTGCCATTTTGAGGAACATTTTTATGTTATGTGCGCGGTAACATAACAATGTAACTAGATATTGTTGAAAAATATTATGTTGTACATTCAGTACAGTTGTAAAAGCTTACAGGTTTATGCACGTTTTTTTTTTTTTTTTGGTCATTGACCTTACAGAGCTTGCTTACACAATGAAGATCACAGAGAAATGCGATGTGTACAGTTTTGGAGTATTAGTGTTGGAAGCGATCAAAGGGAAGCATCCAAGAGATTTTCTTTCTTTGATTTCATCTTCATCTCTCAACACGGATATAGCACTTGATGAAATATTGGACCCGCGTCTTCCACCTCCATCACGCAGTGTTCAAGAAAAACTGATATCAATAATGGAGGTTGCTTTTTCATGCTTGAATGAGAGTCCGGAGTGTAGACCAACTATGAAGGTGGTCAGTCAACAATTAAGGATTTAACCTCAGCTGCCTTGACTGAGTCTTAATTTTCTAAGTATACTTCTAATTTGCTTGGCTTATTTTTCTCATGTACTAGAGTTTGTTTGTTCTAGTTTTCAAGAATCAGGAGGCGTTGGTTATTATGTCATCCATATATACTTGGTATATGGTGTACTCAACTCTTTCATTTATAAATAAAGTTTGCTCATTCCTTAGAGGTTTAGTTAATTAAATAAAGTTTGTAATAATTAAAAAAATAATTTCTTGCGACATTTACAAAGCGGTGAACCCGTCAAATGTAAACTTGAAAGTGTGTACCACTGCATTAATTAATGGGTGGCTCTTACTTATTGATAATGTTAAATTAAATGTTAAAAGAAAGGAATGGTAGGGTAAAAAGAATTAAAAATTGAGGATAATTTACATTGCAGTCCTTGTGATTTAACCAAAAATCAAATAAATCAATAACAATTCGTATATATATATATATTTTTTGGAATGATTTGTCTTAGCTTTGAGTATACGGTGTAAAGGACTTATAGCTCTCGCCAATTGTCTTGAATGCTCAATGGCTTATACCTTGTAGAATCTCCAATGTAGTGATAACAACTTCGGTGGTTAGAGTTTGATTGTGAATTTGGTTGAATGATTTAATTTACACTTGATTCTTATACCGACCTCTACCAAGTTAATCTTTTTTCAGGATGTTTATTTTTGTTATGTCAAAGTTAGTTGATGTCTATATTTGATCAATGTGGATGCCTGATCAAAATTAAAGAATCCTTGATCGAGATTGAGGGCTTGACAGAGATACGACATCAGAGTATTGTAAAACATGACTGACATTTAATTTTAGTTTATGAATTTCTTGAAAGGGGTAGTTGGCCATAATCTTGAGCAACAATGCAGCCACATAAGAGTTAAGCGGGCTGGAGTCAGAGAATGAATGGGATAAAAGGCGTTGCCGATGCCTTATGATAGTCGTTGCCATTTTGAGGAATATTATCATGCAACACATTCTCTAGAGATATAAAAGCTTACTAATTTATACGCATTGATCTTTCAAAAGAGAGTAAACAATTTTTTTTCTTTTTTATTTGTCCTTGACCTTGTAGAGCTTGCTTTCACAATCAAGATCACAGAAAAATACGAGGTGTACAGTTTCGGAGTGTTAGTATTGGAAGTGATCAAGGGAAAGCATCCAAGAGATCAGATTTCTTTCCGTAGCTTCAACTTCATCTTCCAATGCTGCTTGATGAAATGTTGGATCCTCGGCTTCCACTTGATCCATTGTTCGATGTTCAGAGCAAGTTGATCATTACTGTTTGAGTTTTAAATATCTGCCTTCATTTCTGCTGCACAAGTTAATTATACGTATCATGCTTATGCAGGCCTTAATTCGGAGCAAAAGAATGTTAGTTGATAGAATTGTGCAACTGGAGAAGGATGTAATTCATAGTTAATCAGTCTGTCTTCAACACAAAATAGAAAATTTAGTTGACAAATGGCCACAAAAGACTAGCTTCGTTTTTGCTAATAAATAAATAAAATCTGCTTCTATGGCCTCGTAAACCAACCGCTTCAATGCCCCCAATTTCAAAACTATCATTGATATAGAGCCATTGAAGAGGGAATTGATTGGATATACCCCGTTTCCCTCATAATACCCAAAATATACCTCCAATTATTAAAATCTGTAACTTTACACATACATACTTAAAAAATCAGGGAAAATACAAAAATAGCCTCAATAAAATGCCAACAAAAATTTAATACTCAACTCATTCAATCTACTTACTCGACTTCTTACTCGACTAGATATTCGACTTATTCAATTGTCTTCACTTCTTACTCAATTGAATGCTCAACTTACTGGGGCTTCATACCGACTTGACTTTATTCAATTACCTTCACTTCTCGACTGAATCTTTCAACTTACGGACTTCGTGACTGACTCATTCAATCTTTTCACTTCACTTGAATCGAAAACTTACCATACTTCGATTAAATACTCGACTTATTCAATTGCATTCACTTCTTACTCGACTGAATGTTCAACTTACCAGATTTCATATCGGACTTCATACCTGACTAAATACTCAACTTATTCAATTGCATTTACTTCTTACTAGACTGAATACTCAACTTACCAGACTTCATACCCAACTTCGATTGACAGATACTTTCAATCGCTTTTACTTTACTGAATGAATCTTCAACTTACCGACTTCACTTTTTAAAAATATTAATCTTTCATTCTTTAATACTCGATCTCTTTAAAAATTACATACTCGACTTGTTCAAAAAATTTACTTGACTTTTATTTAATACTCGACCACTTAATATTCGACTCATTTAATATGCTTACTCGATTTCCTATTAGACCATATACTCGACTTACTTATCTCCAATTCTTACTCGACTAAATTCTCGACTTACCCGACTTCGTAGTCGACATCTTCCTGCACTGAGAGGAAAAAATGTGTGGATTCTTGGTTTTTTTTTTTAAGGTTATTTTTTACTTTTCCTATCTTCGTGAGGTATACGTATATAATAGGGTATAAATTTGGTATTTAAGGTAAAATTAGAAATATTTAAATAAAAAACCTGCCATTGAACCTAGGCTTCATATTCAACTTTTCAGCGTTCCATGTCTAGCCTGAAGTTTTTGAGAGCTTGGACGCACTTGACACTAAATAACCCTCGCGAGATATGTCCCAAAATCCCCTGAGCCATAATTTTGCTACAAAATCCGACATAATTAATGATCCTTATTAATTATGAATTACAGCGTCCTTTGGTTGCACAATTTTGGATAAAAAATTTGGACCAATTTCGGTGATCGGATGAGCTTGTGTGGACTATTAAGCACTAAATCAATAGTCGAAATTTGTCCAACACGAGTTTCACGTGGATCTCAATCAACTCTTGACCATAGATTCTGTACCCAACACAATATGCTTATGGTTTAAAAATAAAATAAATAATGTTAATGCTTCGTATCAATACTTAATGCATCGACAATCGTTTTCTTTGTGCACGGACTTGTCGATAAAGAAACTTTAATGGTCCATCTATTAGTTTACATCTGCTTAATCTGATTGGAATGAAACGAAATTAATAGTTTTTTTTTTCAAAAAATAAATAACTATAATTTCTTAAAATATTCGATGAATTAACAAAAGAATTGTGAATGAAGTTTTGTTTGGTATTAAGGTATTGTTATCTTTGAATCATAATTATTGTGAAAAATAAAGGTATAACAAAAAAGTAAAAGTTGATGATTTGTAATAAATATAACTTTTACATAATAATTTTGACAAAAATAATAAAGATACTGTAAGTTTTTTTATTATTAAAATAAAATCATTTCAGTTTCTAAGTCATAGTGATGATAGAGTTACAAACTCCTATATAAATTTATTTTGTATAAATTATTACGGAATAAATGATTGGTTAGATAAAAATATAAAATAATAAAATAAATTATGTGAAATAAAAGATATTTAATCTAATTAATCTAATTATGTCATGTTAATTTGTATAAAATAAATTTATATAAAAATTAATCTAAATATGTCATCTTCTATTTATGTTAGCGTAAACAAGCACCGATGCATACAGTATTCTATTTCTTTTTTTTTTGGTTTTGCATACAGTATTCTATTTGCTCGAGTGTTCTATCCAATTTTTCCGTCCAATATGATTACTCTTTCGGATCCGCCTATGTTACCACTGTGGTAAGGTACCACACTTTTTGTCTCCATCCTAATCTGCCGTTGGATGTAAACTGAATGAATCTAATGGTCGAAAAAGAAAAATGGGTAAAGGTCTATTGCCGGTTGTTGAAAGATATTGTATGAAATTTAATAATTAAACAAAGGAAAAAAAAATGTTAAATAAGCGTCCACGTATCTTTAAACAAATATTGACTCAGGTTTGAGAGGCATTCATCAAAAGATTTTTCACACCCCAGGAAGGAATTAAGATCATCAAAATCTTTTCCTCCCCCAGAAAATCCGATAATTGAATTGTTTTTCATCCCCAGAAATCACGATCAATTTCCCCTAGAAATTGCTATTGTGAAGTTTAAAGTTTTGGTGTCTCCCGATAAAGTCAGAAACGATGCAAGTAAAATTCACGGCAGATACATGACAACGGCAACCAACTGGAAAAGATATTGGGTGGTGGTGGAAGTTTAGGAATTAGACACATCAATTTGCCTTAGAACAGAGTCAATTTCTCACGTGCACTTGATCTATTGTTGTGCCGCTCGAACGGAGGCAGCAGGTAATTAAAAAGAAAAAAAATGTTTATTTTTGTTTGCAACAGTATGGCAATGGTAATTTGCTTAGGAGTGTCGGTCATGTTTATTTGTTAGAATAAGTGAAGGCGAGATTAGTAACATGTACTGCTTGTTTAATTTGATTGCAATAAGCACTACGTTGAAGGAGCGAGCGAGAGGGAAATAATTCCTTGGAGAAGATTTTGTAGAATGATTGGGCTATTATCTTGCAATAAACTGTGAAGGTACATATTTCTTTCTTTTTGTAATGGTTAAATGTAACCATATCGGTGATTCAATTAACCTTGCTTGGTTATTATTTTTATTTTGTTTTGTTTTTTGTGTTATCTACTGATGGCCAATTATGTATGGATGACATTGGGGTTATGAATTGTTAATTTAGTTTTGTGAATGGGCTGCACCTAGCTGAGGAAAAAAATGAGTTGCTTGGCTATAAAAGGAAGCATGTTCATGCGCTTTGGGAATGTACCCCTTGAAATGCTTTGTATACTTGGTAAAATAGGCTATATATCTGTTGCAGAAAATGAATAAATTTTCATGTTGACCATGTTCTTTATGGGCCATGAGTTGATGTTCATGATTGTTTTATATTGTAGGACTGCTCAGTGGGGTTCTGTTAAGAGAAGGTCAGGCTCTACCAGGTAGTCACCTTATGGCTCAACATTTTTTTCATAATGTTCCCATCACATGAGTCTGTTTGGACAAGTTCTGCCTGTTCAACATGTAGTGTCTCCGAAGTCTATCTTACTGTTTGTGTGTGAGGTGTTGCCCTCTCCATTAGTAGCAAGGAGCCAAGGACAGGGCTGTTTGCGGGTGTTCTTAAATTAAGCATGCATTTGGAACATGTAAAAAAGAGTGCCTTTCTCATGGCATGCAGAGGAAAACACCCATGAGAAGAATTTAGCAGTAAACATATTATAAAGGGCATCTGATTTTGTTCTTGGATGATGATATGGTTCTCAGCTATTTTTATGATTATATTCATAATAGTCTGAATTCATTTTTGAGTTTCTCTTTTATGGATTGTTAAAATCTGGCAACAAGACATGTAGTAGTTGAAAGAAGAAATGGCAACAATTTCAATAATTTATTTAATCCTGTTGTTAGCTCTATTGTGAAATGGTTAATGGTATTCAGGGACCTCTCGATTAATGTATAGATAGATTCGGATGGTTTCATAGCAATGTAAAAAGTTTGCTAAATTCTCGAAATACAATCTGGATTCCCAAGATTATTAAGAAATCTTCACCGAAATTAATGGGAAGCTACCTTAGAATCAGCGGAGAACTATCTAAAATCTATGTAGAAACTAATTAATTTATAGTGGTTCAAAATCCAAACTTCTGTTTTTTTGTCCGAGAAGTTAGAGCAATTAGGCCAAGGTCAATTAAGAAACCGCTAGCTGTTTCTTGTGATTTATCGATTAAGTGAATGTTCAGCGAC
This sequence comes from Citrus cavaleriei, assembly GCA_030448925.1. Classification (NCBI taxonomy): domain Eukaryota; kingdom Viridiplantae; phylum Streptophyta; class Magnoliopsida; order Sapindales; family Rutaceae; genus Citrus; species Citrus cavaleriei. The sequence goes on from JAUJEN010000507.1 coordinate 99,535, forward strand.
TTTCAGCCTTATGTTGGATTACCTGTCTAGGCTGCCAAATAAAACGGGTGATTACAGTATCCCATTTTGTCTTCAAAATGCTTAGAAAGTTTTATCTTTTGAGGCCTTAATTTCTTCCTGATTTGATGTGTATACATACTCCTGGAATTAACGAACATTCAGGGCCAAGATCCTTCACAATCTCAGGAGCAATTTTGTCGTCCTTGGCTCCATTTCTAGTAAAATCAAGAAAACATAACGGGGTAGTTAATTTGGTGGCAAATTAGATCACGTTTGTGTGTCCCAAATTCGAACCTCTGTTCCTCAAATGTAATTATGATCTGCAAGTCATTTTCTATGGTCCAGGACGTATTTGTTTACCTAATTTTTTTTTGGTTTTTTTATAAGCCACGAGGAGTTTTGCATGGAAACCATTAATTCAGTACCAAAAACCCTGCCAGCTGCGACTTAAGAGATTATTTACTTACTTATATTGCAGAAGTAACATTGTTGCGTGCATGCTTCAACATTATGTTGTTGGTTACTTAGTATGTTTTTTTAGCAACCAATAGGTTTCAGGATTGGGGCTCCTGAGGAATATCTGAACCAGTAACAAAGTATTTGAAAATGGCTTCTTCTTTACTTGACAAGCGAAATACTTAAATTCGAAACTATAATTTTGTTGGTTGATCGATAATCTATTCTGCCCCTTTTGGTTTTCAGCGATTGCTTTTAATATTTAAGTAATTTTTTTTTTATTTCTTGCCTTATAATTCACTATCTCTTTTATCTTCTACTAAAGTTACTAAATACAGATTTTTATCTCTGTGTTACTGTGCAGGCCTGTGATAGCAATACGGATGACCCAGATGAATTCAACATCAACCTTTTGAACATTGGTTTTGTCTTTCATTATAATATTTTGTTATATGTATAACTTAGTTTTGGATGGACCTTTGTTTTATCTTTAGATTGGGGAAAGATTGTGATACTTTCCTCAATGCTCGTATGATTGTTCATTACCTAAGTGTTTTGGTATCCACCGACACCACCACCTCACTTTCAATTGCTGTAATGTGCATTAATTACCAAGCATTTACAATCACCAAGCATTTACAATTTCTCTACGGCCTGCGTGCTTTAACTTGATAATATTTGCTCTATCTGTCTGGAGTTTACTGCTATAACTATGGCTTAGGCAATCCACAGCTGACAAATAGGTGATTTGTGACCATTTTAATAGGCCGAGGTCCTTTACTTCCTGCTATTACCATAAAGTATCATTTGCACTTGGCATAATGTGATATTAATCTTTACAAATGTTGAAAATTGAGCATTTTATTGTGAACAAGAGTGCTGGAAAAAGCAACCTGAAACTTCTTGTTAATTGAAGTGGAATCGCGTTTCAAGTTTCTTACTTTCAATTTACCATCTTTCCATTTATTTTACAGGACGCGGGCTTACTAAAATTGCATTCATCACTATCGTATAATTTATGTCATAAAAGGCACAAATAAGTAATATTCATTACGTTTGGCAAAAAAAAAAGTAATATTCATTACTGCAATAGGCACAAAATTCATCAGCCACTACTACCAGAAAGCTCTTTCCCTTTGCTTGGCATTGCCATGAACATTAAGCAAAAAGATTAAAGTGTTTTGTTTTCTTTAATGCACGGCAATGGCTGTTTGCATCATCAAATGCCATGCAATATTTAAATCCAACCTACAAAGGCAAAATCCTATTTTCATGCTCGGTTCCATCACTTATGATGGCCCATGATACCAGCTCCTCATTTTACTTCATTATATTAGTCAAGTGGTCATCTATCTCCTTAGCGGACGACATTGTGAATTGTGGCTTCGCCTTCCTTACAATACAAACCTGTAAATGATAAAGAAAGCATGAGATGGTCACAAGAGCTGTGATAACTCCATACATCCTTGTCAAGACTTCGTAAGATAAATCTCATCTGCTATGTTATTGTATTATCTAGTAAATTATGCATTCGTTCTATGGTCTTGTATAAACCGATACAGCCACTAAGTATAATTCGATAAAAATAAACAAAATAATATATGCACCTTCAAATTGGCAGCACCTTTGGCGCAATTTAATGAACCTCACTGACAGGGCAATACCTTATCGTGTCCCATTTCTAGCAAGCAAATGTAGATCACCAAAAGAAAAAATTCAAAATATGATTTCAACATGAGAGGGGATATTTAATACTTGAATCTCAAAACTTGAAGTTCATTACTCACAATTCTGTCATGTTTGCCACAATTTCCACAATGTCCTATTCTCATTCTGTAACATAAATTGCTTTAATAATTAATAACAATCCAAATATAAATTCCAAACTAAAAAAAAAAAACACAGAAAACTTATGCCCAAATTGCTGTCATGCAGAATACGTTTAATTTCGTGTAACGATATCACCTCTGAAACCAACTAACAGTTATACCACTCGTGGCTGATCTCCTCAAACAACTAAAGGTTTATGATTACATAGCAAGTACAATCACAGGAAGTAGATAATGACTGTAATTCATATCAAGTATTTAAAGCATAAATCGGCATATAAACTATTTGGTAGTACCTTAATCAATGAAAATGGATTAATATTAAAATCAATCTTACCAAATTCTACTAGTAATGATACACACAATAAACATTCTCCCTTGTCCAAGCATCCAAATCAAAGAAGTTCATCCCATAAGCCCATGTGCATGTCTTTGGGTTAAACTTTGCCTCAATTAAAGGATGCGGGAAATTCATGTACTTTCAATATCTATTAAATGAACCAGAATAAGTCTCTACTGTTCCATTCATTTTCCCATCCACATCAATCTTCTAAAACCCTGTTAGGGCATTTGTACCTCAATATCATCATCCAACAATAAAATCCTATGCAATTTTCATTACATCTCAGGCAAACAAAAACTCAAATGATTAAATATCGACGAGTATTTAGGATTCTTAAGGTTCATATTACTACCATCTTTCTTAGCATTCTTAGTGTAGTTCTGAAAGTAAAACCTCTGCAAATGAGCACACTAGTTGTGGCACTTACCGTAGCGACATGTGACGAATTCAAAAACTTATAATCCTCCATAGCCATCGCGTCTATACATGCCCCATTTTAATCTTTTAATTTACACATAATCTGCATTGCCCCGACATTCATTTTCTCAGTCGCAAAATACATGGGCACCAAAAAAAAATTACCATTATGATAAATTTTGGGATACTCAAATTCTGCAGTCGTGGGCTTCCCTTAATCGTTATACTTCACCGGATGAACAATGCGCTCTTCCATCAGCCTCAGAGCTGAACAATGCAACCTCGTAGGCATCAATTCCACAACACTCAAACTCGAAAAAGCTCCTTCCCTTTCGGAAACATTCAACTGTTAATTGCAAGTTAAAAAAATTACTCTTAACTTCTGAATCTTGAATTAATTATCAAAAGACTTTTTGCCCGCCGTAATTATTTGGTGAGTCAATTTGTTTCTTTCCTTAACTTCCTTTTCGAACAGTCTCCATATTGGTTTGGTCAACTCTGAGAGAATCGAACTCCATTACAGTCCGATAGGTGGTTTAATAATAAGACCCGTGCATATTATTTCAGAGATCAGCAGAGATTCTAACCTGCTTTGGATTTTCAAGGTTGAGTTTACGGCCGTCACCGCCACCGCTCGGTCATCAGCGGCTTCCTTTCTAATTTAGTCCACCCGCAGATTCAAAGAAATGATTTCAGTGCCAATACGGATCTCGAATGGATGCGATTCCATGCGACCTTGAATTCAAACCCTAACTGGATATTTGGAGCTAACGGAACGCCCTTTCTTTATGCAATTTTCATTGCTTAATAAAAATGAAAAAAAAGGGCTCCCGCGGTTGTAAGTTGCAGCTTCAAATCGCCATAAATTTATCTAAGCCGTTAGATTGAATTCATTTTAAATCCAACGAAGGTGCTGAAAGAGGACAAAAAGTGTGGTACCTTACCACAGTGGTAACATAGGCGGACCCTTTTCTTAAAATAAAAACCGTAGACCCCATGAACGAGACATCACGTGGGCCCACTAATCTTGATGATAACATCTTTTTCATGTGAAAAAAAAACACCCCCGCTTTACAACGACACCATCTTTTATTTGTCTTTCCTTTCGTTTTCGTCAGCCTCCACCAACACTTAAAAAGCCGCCCCATTTTCTTTCACTCCTATCCGTTGTCCACGCGTCCGACGACGATTGCTTATCCGGGGTTCTAATCACAAGATTTTCGTCAAATGGACGTACGAGATGGGCCCCATATCTGCGCAGACCACAGCGTCTATTCTCTTAGTGAAAAGAAAATAAAACTATTTTTAAAAAATCTCTATTTCACTCTATCTTCTCGTGATAAATTGAATTTAACTCTTTTTTTTTATCTTTTATTTATAAATAGTAAATAAAAAAATCAAAAGAATTCAACTGAATATTCCTTTTGAGAAATTATAAAAACAGAATTATACAGTAGTGAACTTCCTTGCATGAACATGGCCTTGATTCAATTTATTGAACATACGTACATGTTACTTTAATATACTTTTTTCTTATAGTTTACAAAATGTAGTGCTTATTTTCTTTCGTATACCAAACAATAGATGTGTATGTAGGTTGAAGCAAATATAGTTTTATAAGCTAACACTATGTTGTATCGTATTTGGTAAAATATTTAATGTTGACATCTTATGACATTATTATTAAATCTTCAATAAAGATTCTTTATTGTATTGAACAATTTTCTATGTAATATAAACTATGTATTTCGTCATAATGGAAGCTATCAAGAAAGATTGTCTCGACTTTATATTAAGAATTTGTATTCATAAATATATAATCTGATCTAAACCTTAAACATTAAAATTGTTTCATAACTTAGCTGTCAATAAAAGATTTAACAATTTTTTAATTATTGATCGTAAATGTTAGCACATTATAATACAATATTAAAATAACCTTAAAGTTAATTTATTACTGTCACATTATAAATCTATAGAATTAATTTGAATTAGTAAAATTGTTAAGCCAAAGTTAGAAAGATATATCAAATTTGGCTAGAACTACCATTAAGGTAACATATACGTATTTTATATGGATACATTATGTAGCAAAAAAATGAAGATTTTTGTAACAAACTAGACAAATATCTAAATTGTTGTGTTGATACTAAATAATTAATCGCTTTAAGAATCCATTTACTTTTAGTGTAAATCAAAAGAAAGATGATAGATTCACGGAACTTCTGCCTAAAAAAAACAAACGGTCCAAATTGGATAAATAGTCAACCAATTAATCAAACAAGGTCCCTTGAATATAATGAGAACTTGACCTTTGCTTTATCTTAGCAACAAGTTGAGTGTTGTGTGACTTAAGAATAAAATAATAATCAAACTAACGTATTTACTTAATTAAAGTTTTAGTTAGCCACCGAGTAACTTAGATTTAAAATTTTAGATAAGAATCTAGTTGATCTCTCATGTGAGAATGTTAATTCACTAAGCATCATGTGGCATTTTCTTTAAAGATTTTTGAATTTTTTGATGGTTATGAGAGTAAAATTTAAAATAATAAAAATAAATATAATTATCATGTTAATGGGACCACATCTTAGTCATTAATTCATGTAAGAATATGAATTCAAATATCATGTACATGAAATTTAAAAAAAAAATTGTTAACATCGCAGTTACAAGTTGACTTTAAATTTTTAATGAATCTATCCTAATATTCTTTTTTTTGCTTAATAATCATATTACTATTTAAGTTATTAGATAAGGATCCAACATTAACATTTGAAGTTTATGCTTTAATAAAATTGTGTAAATTCGATAAAAAAAATTAAATTCAAATAAAAGTAAAATTTACATGTTGTTCAGCTAGTCTTGAAATGACATAGTACTCATATAGAGTTACGAAATTTTTTTTTTTTTAAAGGATATAGAGTTATGATGTTCAATACTTATTACGACCAAAATAAATTTTTTTGATTCGCCATGTCTTTCAGATTTGTAATCAAGTGGTAGATGTTTTAACTAAATTTGTACTCTGTTGCTTTGGTTTTTATGTTTGGCTCGATCCCAAGCAATTACTTTGTTATTTTTGATTGGTTATTCGGAAATAAATGAAGTCTGTTATTCAGAAAAATAATTACCTACAAAAATCGTACTCCATTTTCAATTATTCATATCTAAAATCTTACAAAAAGGTAATAATATTCCGAATTAATTTAAAAAAAATGATGCGTAAGCAGGCAAGTCTACACGAAGGATTAAGATTCTCTCATGATCTGATTTTCATCTGAGCAAATTCTGTTAATATGATTGGTAATTAATAAATTAAAAAGAAAAAGTAATTAAATCCTAATAATTCACAAATATTAAAAGATATGTGGCACAAGATTTGTAAAAGATCATAAGTGCTCAGATCAGGAGAGGATTCTGATCCCCACATGAAACCTACCGAAAAACGTAAAAGAAAAAAAAAGATACAATTTATCGCGATACGAAAAATGCATACAATTTATCGCGATATGATAAATGCTTAACAAAATGTAATATCAATTTCACCATCAAAACTAAGGTATTTTTTTTTACATATATTAAAGAATTTTTTTAAAAGCAAATAAAAAAAAAAAGAGTAATGTTATACATTTTAAATTTTTTATTTTAAAAAATTATTTTAAATGATGTGTTATTTATCAATTAATTGATAAAATAATATAATTAATAACAAAATAATATAATTAATTCACTTAAAATTTATTAAAAAAAAAATAACTGTACCAAAGCTTGTTCCTAATTTTTTAACAAAATGTCATATCAATTTTTTTTTCACCGTTCCCGATTTCCCAATGAATAAAATAAATACAAAGGACTCGTGCGTGCCTTCCATTTCCCTCCTGTTTTTGTCACCCGCCTCTTCCTCATCTGGCCACTTGTTCCCCCCACTACACCCACAAAACGTCACCGTTTCATTCTCACTCCTTCCTCACACCCTTCTCCTTTTACCCACGTTCCTTCATTTCATATCAACTCAAAAATTCATTCTTTTAACATTAATAATAATAATTTTATTGAGATAAATCAATCAAAAAGGTAACTCCAAATATCTCCTCCAGCTTTTGCTTCTTCTAATTTTGATCGAGTAGGACGATGTATTAAAGCCGCTATTTTTTTCAGTTTTTTCAGTCAATGCTTTTGCTTCAAGATTTCGTTTTACCTTCCTTGAAAATTGAAGGAATGACCATACTGTATGGCGGAGTTAGTATATTGATTGACTGGGGATTTATTCAACAATAATATAAAAAAATTTAAAAAGTAATAAATATATAAATTTAAAAGATTTTTCATACTTCAAAATATTTACAATCGTCTTTTTTTACATTGATAATGTTACATTACAACATCATTATCAATATTATTAAATAAGTTTTTTTCTATGTAACAATCAAACTATCATTCATCCATTACTCTCTCATTTGGCTTCGTAACCGATTCTTCAAAATGGTCATAGCTGAAAATGCTCTCTCTACACTAATACTAATATTTATGTTTAAAAATTTAATTAATATTGATGTTTTTGCGCTTGATTTTAGTTTGTAAAGTCCATCTCTTTTGATTTGTTTTAAAAATTTGGAGTGTGAGAATTTGAGCGTAAATATGTATTAGGGACTTGAATATAAATTATTGAGGGTTTAAGAAAATTTTATTAGAAAATTTAGAATAATTAAATTAATTATTAAAAGAATTTTTTTTTTTTTTCAGTGGGGACTTAAGTCCCCACTGGTCCCAAGGGGAATCCGCCCCTGACCATACATACGTTTTTTCAGTGAAATTGTTGTTGTTAATTAATATAACACATATGTGGGCAGCACTTTAGTTTGGTTTTGTCCTCACTACTAAGTACCAACCCTTGATGAAGAATCCAATGCTGACAGACTGCTTCAATGACCATACATAAGCTTGCTCTCTACTGACTCGTTTTAGTGTTGTTAGTGACAAAAAACAGAATGTATAATTAAATCCTTTTCCTTTCATTATCATTTCTGGTTCTTACAAGAAAATTTTCCCTTGCTGCTCCGACAGAGTTCTTTCTGCAATTAAACAAATATGATTGAATCTGATATTTATAAAGAACATTAACTAGCATGCATAAGTTCTTGAAAATGCATATTCTGTGTAAATGAATTTGTATTTCCTTTTGGCAAAACAGATAGACATGGGGACTTATCCAATCATTTTATTGTTGGGAAAAAAGAAAAAAGGTTGGTGCGGAACCAGAAGCAGTCCTTCGAGAAAGTTAGTTTCGAAGATCAAGATTGGAAATTTCATACCATGAGTTTTGCTAAATATACAGCGAAACAATTTGGGAAAGATTCAGATAATAAGAGACACTCTTCCATCCCTTTTGGAATTGAGGCTTCTGAAAACAAGTTAGGATTGTATCTACAAATATTGTTGAATGTACTTCTCAAAACTTGACCGAATGGTTTTCACGTAGTTTTATTTGACTGGTCATCGGAGGATCAAACAATCAATTTGTGCTCTATCAACCCTACCACCTTCCTGAAAATAAAACCTATAAGACATTAATAAGAGTCGGGGAGGTAGACTGTTGAATGCAGCATTAGACCAACATAACAAAGAACTTTAGAGATCAAGGTGCTGTGGCTTTTAATTCACTGTATTTATCATAAACTAGAATCACCAAATTAGGAAGACAATCAGATGAGTAAGGCAAACATCAAATCCAGCCGCATAATTTCTTAACCACCAGCAGCTGATGAGAGCTGGGCAGTAACGGGCTTAGGATCTGTCATGCACCTTTGTTTCTTCATGGTCCTCCTTTCAACAAATGTGTAAGCAAGAAAAGAAATGATGTCTTACTTGTCGAAGAAATGTCAAGAAGTTTTATTCAGGAATTTCATCGAACACCATGCGTGCGCTCAACTAAGTCATTACAGAGATTCCATGAAAATTGATTTATATCAAAGAAATCTCTTGACTAACCTAGAAAAAGTTAGTCCCAAAACAGTGATGAACACTCTCGCGGGTTCAAGTGTGGGTATTATCAATCTTGCAAACTTCAAAGTCTTTAATATTTGACTCGGAGATACACGATGTTTGTAAATCTCGTATTACTGTAGAAAATTAACACAAGTCTTTCAAAATTTGCCCCTGTATATACCATGGAAACCCTTTAACTATTATGTGGCTAATGGCGAACGTTGTGACGTGTCAGTCTTTCATCTTGAGACTTGACCTGTGGTTTTCATGACACAGATAGTATTTTTTTTTTTAATTTAAATACATCTAAAATTAATCTGAATTCTAAATATCACAGGGAATGATATGTTTATTTTTTTTTTTCAGAATTGTTAATAATAAATGTTAAGTTGTTCACTTTTTTAATTTTAAAAATTTGTATTTTTATATTTATATCCTTACAAATTATAAATATTAAAAAAATAATAAACATGTAAAGAATTTAAATAAAGTAATATATTATCATTACTTAAATCATTTTTAATTGAATACAATCTTTTATGAAAAATATTCGTAAAAAATTATGGAGATAAATAATGCTAATTTGAAGAAGAAAATGAAAAGACAAGAATACTAATAGTATGCCACTATATTATCACAAGTTATAAAAATAGGTAATAATACTAATTACTAAATTTTTATTTAGGTAATGATAAAAATTAATTAAGTATATAAGGATATTTTATAGAATATCTTTTAATGATATTATTCATATTTTTTAGATTAAATATTAAGCTAAAAAGGTTAGCTTAATAACTTTTTTTTTTTTTTAATTTTAAAGGTAAGGGGGTGGGCAAGCCTAAATACAATTTTTACCTCACTTACCACCTCCAAGAATCGAACCGGGTTCTAATAGAGGCTACAACTACACTGAATTATATAATGACTAAAAATTATTATTAAGTTGAAAGATAGACAAATTTAATGACTTAATTGATTGAAATTAAGTTAATTAAACTACAAATAATCCTATAATCTCTTAATGAGAAGTTATCACGTGGTGATCTTTTACTATAATCGACATTACTTACATGATGTAACACATAAATTATTGTACTATTTAGCTTATAATATTAATACAAATTAATCTCAAAATTTGTAAAAAAATAAATTAAACTTATAATTTTAAAACTCAACCTAATACTAAATCGAATTGTTTGGTTAAAAGGTGTAAAACAGTAAAAGTCAGCCTTATCATCAAGACCCATTTGGTCAGCATTTTTCCATAAATTTCGATTTTTCGATAAATTAACAATGAAAAGAGTTACGACACGTGTCTTCACATGAACCTCAAGAAAATCATCAGTTCAAAAACACGAACACTGTGGGCGATAAATATTTTTGCGTTGAGGCATTACTCATCCATTATCCTCACCATCGAGCACCCAGAAGTCTCTCCACTCAAAAAACAAAAATGGCTGCAGGCTTGAGCATGTTAAGGTTTTCAGTTCTTCTGGGCCTACTCTCAAATCTGAACTTGGGTTTATGGCCTGAATCTTCAAAGGGGTTGAAAATATTTCCACCAACATGCAACAGAATTGAGTGTCCAAGCTTTGAGACCGTTCATGTTGGCAATGGCTTTGAAATTCGTCGCTATAATTCGTCCATGTGGATGTCTACTTCCCCTATTCAAGATATCTCTCTAGTTCAAGCTACCAGAACTGGCTTTCTCCAGTAAGATTGTTTTCTTAATTCTGAATTATTAGTAATCTATTTAATTTGTTGATTTCGTTTGTTTAAGTTTTTTTTTGTTGTTGCTTTGTTTGACTAGCGATTATTTTATAGATAGAAAGCCAGATAATACAAGATTAGGACTTTATATCTTTCATTTTTTCGAATATTATAATGAAAGTCTTCGAGACCTGTTTTAATATAGCAATAATGTTAGTATCCCAACATTTGAGTGAGTTCTAATGCCATGTGTTATTTTTTAGATGATGGATTTTAGAGTTTGTAAAATTTGTTAATCACCATATAATAGATGGATACTACATTAGTTAGGACTCAAATTAGGAATTGAATGCTGGGATGCCTAATATTGCTCTTTAATATAGATTATTGGACGAAAATTTTTAAAATACATTATAGATACCGTATTAGTCATATAATAAGCAAATGATATTATGATATGTGTGTATTTATTTTAAAAAATTACCGTGTAAATAGTGGTTATATTAAATTTAATTATGTATGTCATACATGTATTAATTAATTGTATTATGTATTTTAAAATTTCTCTTATTCGATCCTCCTGGTGCTTTAAATCTTAGATTTATTTTAAATGCCATAGTCCAAATATCTAAGCCTTCAAGGGTCAATATTGGACTCATAATAGGTCGTAGAAAAAAAAAAAATGCACACAAAGGAACTTGAACTCAAGAAAAAATTATATGCACATGAGGGACTTCGATTCGAGAGTAAAAGTGGTTTACCATCTACTGAGATCTAATGGGGGTTCATTGAGAATCAACTATTCTTTTTTTTTTTTTGGGTTCTTTCCTTAAAGGAACTAGTTGCTGTGTTATCCTTACAAATATTTAGTCATTGAAATATTTGATCAATTATCCCTTCAGAGCCTTATAGCATTTGATTCTCTAATTCTCTATCGTCCTTTCAGCGTGCTTCACAAACTGAACTGTCTTGGACAAATGTCATGTTAACGTGTGGCTTTATATATCCTCTTCCAGGCTATTTGATTACATTCAAGGAAAGAACGAGTATGAGCAAACAATAGAGATGACAGCTCCAGTAATCACTGAAGTTTTACCAAGTGATGGACCCTTCTGTGAATCTTCATTCACCGTTAGCTTTTACGTCCCAAAGGTGAACCAAGCCAACCCACCTCCAGCAAAAGGCCTCCATCTCCAACAATGGAAACCAACATACGCGGCTGTGAGACAGTTCAGCGGGTTTGTATCAGATTCGAACATTGGTGAAGAAGCGGCTGCATTGCAAGCCAGCCTTGCAGGCACTGAATGGGCTGCAGCCATTGAGAAAAGACATGCAGAAGACTCCACTTCAAGTTACATTGTTGCACAGTATAACTCTCCCTTTGAATTTTACAACAGAGTGAATGAGATATGGCTTTTGTTTGATTTGGAAGAAGGGTTTGCAATTTGAGTTTGCAAATCTGGTTTGTAATGAAGAACTAAGTGGAGAGAAATCAAGTAGATGGATTTTGCTTTATACGGTTAATGTAATAATCGTTTTGCATTGTCATATGAAATGTTAGAGGGATCCATTATTGAATAAAGTGTCGTCCGTTGGCATAGTTTCGGTACTTTAGCTGCAGAGAAATGATCTTGGTTTGCTGCTTGTGAAATTTCCAAATATCCAGGTCTCAAGTAACTAGAGTAAATAAACAAACGGCGAGAAAAAGCCAAAGCAAACAAATTGGAGCTCAGGGAAATGCTGGCACTTTACAACTTCAACAATAATTTCAGATGTAACAAGAATGTTCCTTTGGTAGATTCCAACAACATGCCCCAATCAACACACTATTGAAAACAAAATTTGAGGCACCACGTCTACCCGGCTTAGTCATCTACTGAAAAACAGTCAGAATCCATGACCTAAGATTACAGCGACCAGAAGTCCGATCAAGAGTATACATCTGGTTGCTCCCGTAATTTACAAAACTGCCACAGTTACTATCAGAAGACAATTCAGTTGATGAATCAATAACCTGCCTTAAATTCTCTCCTTGCCGTACTCTGTTTAGAGATTGAGTTGACAGGTAAGAATCCAGATCATAGCCCTTCTCTGACACAAATCTAGTCTGAGGCTTACTACTAGAGAAAGTCCTACAGCAAACAGTCCTGGGACTGGCAGATTCAGGACCATATATGCTGCAGAATGGATCTCCATTGCTTCCATCAGCATAATCAACGGTGCTAAAAGAGTCCCTAGCACTCTCAGTCGTGAAGGAAGCCTCATCTGAGCTTGTGAAAAGGGACCAATCACTTGATGTAACATCAGAGAACTCCATGCTTGGTGACTCAGCATAGCTTTCCATTACTGGAGACATATTTTTGTTTGCAACCCACCTTAGAATGCCATTGGAAGTGTGATCAGTAAACCCATTATTCTCTGGTCTGAGGTCAGAAAATGACTCTGGTCCAACAAAATGGCTGCTTGGATTGCTTTGTCCTTGTCTTGAATGCTTCTGACTTTTAGGCATGGAATGTCTTGCAGAGGCTGGAAACTGTTGTTGCATAGCTTTACGAGAGAGAGTCCTCCGAGGACGGGGACAGGATCTAAGAGAAAATTTATATAAGTACAAAATATAGTTATCGATATCAAATGAAAAGAAGAAGGGGCTGCTGTTATACACAAAGGCACAAACAACTAGTAGAACATTCATGTAACTCATTTAAACACATAAGCGGCAGTTTTAACTATACAACCGAGTACAATGATAATAAAAGAGTAAGAACACATAACAAGGGGCAGAAACTGACATCACAATTGTGTCCAGGATACAGCAATGATTAACGAATCATATAGATAAGTAAATGGTAACAAATATTCACAGAAAGGAAAGGACTGATTTGAAGATCATATTACCAGCAAGTCAAATGCTTACCTCATGTAAAATAACATATATGCTCCTTCTGACATCACCTGACTCATAGGCACTGGATGAACCTGCAAATGATACAAAATCTGGGGCTTAGAATTCCACAGCAGCAAAAAGTAATAATGATAATTATTTACTCATATGCAAAACCAATCAACATTACTCAATCTTATTATTTCACATATGAGCATGGAACCCACCAACCACATATAAGTAACTCCTATGCAGTTTTCTCTAGAATAGATTTTATGTGTAATGTTCACTGGTTAACAGAATTCAAGTTTTCCATGAGAGAATACAATAAGGGGGTGTTTGCCACCGCTCATTAGCCCTCATTGCATTAGCTAAACATGGAGTTGCAATGCAACCCCATGTTTGGCTGCATCAAGTGGCCGCATTATGGTGCATTATAATGCACTGTAATGCAGAGTCAGGTTTAGCTAATGCGACAATGGCTGCATTAGTTTTTTTTTTTTTCTTTACTTTATAATAATTATAATAAATATAACTTTTTAATGTAATATAACATTATATAATTTTAATTTTTTATTTTTACATTATAATTCTTAATATAAATTAATAATTTATAATTTTTGTTAAATAATATTATATTATATTTTAATTTATATTATATTAAAAATATAACTAAATAATGTATTATTTAATTATATTATAATAATTAATATATAAAATTGATTAATATTTAATAATTTAATATAATTAATAATAAATACTTAAACGATATATAAAAATATAATATCACATTTTTATTACAATAATTAATATATAAAATTCAACTATTTTTAATTAATTTAAAATAACTAATAATAAATATGAATAAACTGAATAATATTAATTAATAATTAATAATAATGTAAATAATGATATTAAATATTATTACATTTGAACATTTAAACTAAAAAAATTAAATTTCTTAAGTTTAAGACTTCTATATTTAGTATTTTCTAAGTACTAATAAATATTATTTTCTATATATAATTTAAATTAATCACAAATAAATTAATACAGTACAATGCAACAATAATATTATACAGCATTGTTATAGTACAATGTTAATACAATATACCGCATTAAAATGTAATACAATGCGTAATGTTCTAAACACACCCAAAGTGCAAAGGAAAAAGTTATTTGGCAGCTATGATCAAAACGAGCCATCATAAAGAAACACGTTAAAACAAAGCATTCCATAAGAAATTATCACCAATTCACCCAACACTTCTTAAATGGAGAGACAAATTTACCTGTGTGTCATCTATCCTGAACCAAGTGCCTTGCATATCTTTTATGTACGACACATAATGTCCAGAAAAAGATGCATTCTGTGTATCCAGATGTACAACAACGGAATAAAGCATGTAAAGGGGAGGAGTGTCACCAGTTCCAGTCATAAATGGCATCATATCCAGCATTTCCGGAAAGTGATACATTTATTTATTTTTCCATACCTTCCTCCTGATAAAGAAAAACCCAAAACTAAATAATCCAACAAATCAAATAATGATAAACCTAAGATAATATTCAGACAAGATAAACGTGAATATATTTAAACACGAATAAATTTTCAAACAACTCTACCAACCAAATAATCAATAAAAAAAGAGTTCAAAACTAAAAGCTGTCAGCAACAAGGAAACTGACTCATGGTTAGAGATTACAGCAAAGCCAGAGAGCAATAAAATTGGTAGCAATAACAGAGTAACATATAAAGGCCTCACTCTCATCAATAAATAACATGATACCTGGAATCTCTTCAAGACAATTGTTAGGATGTTTGGAGCCTCATGTATACTCAACTGCTTCCTTGCTCGAACATATGTAGCACACCTTTTAATCAATACATTTGCAGAGCCGGTAAGTTATTATACATGTTTAAACATTTAACATAAATTAAAAAAATGGGCTTCAACAAGGTTGACAAACCTTGCACACTTATACATGTTTTCCCCATCCAGATCCTCAGGGCTTGTAAATTGAGTTAATGCGTCTTCCAGTGACTCAACCCAACCATATATCTCCAATGTGAGATCCATAATGTTTTCATACCGCTCTGACTCATGAGAACATCTCAAACACTTGACCTGATTCAATTAAAATTGACTGTGAGCATCACAGATTAACGAAAGAGTAGAAGTTAAGGATAATATGGTATGAGCAGTAAATTAAAGATATGTCTGAACAGAGCGTAAGATAAGTTTATAAGGGAGACAAAAGAAATAAAACCTTTGACCAAAGTCGCCCACCAAAAGTATGCTGTATAAAAGTTGTTTCTTGCAATCGGGGATCAACCTGGTTTCACCACCATGTCTCTCCAAGCATATGGATTGCATCGAAGCAACTAGGAGCCTAGATAAAGACAGAATTGACATATGAAAGAGAATTTGTGGATAAATGAAAACTGAAATTTCACGTTACAATAAAACTACAGAAGTTCGTACTTCTGAACTTAAATTTATTTATAATTCAGATACTATTAGATACATAAAAGGAGAAGTGAAAAAGGAAAACAGTATCTCTAGAGGAAACAAAAAAAAAAAAATCAGCTTGTCAATTCTCAAAGACCTTAAAAATTCATGCGCATCTTCCTGACTCCCATCCCCAATCTGGCAACTAATACTTCGCATGTGTGAAAGGATTCTACCAGGAGACAGAGGACCCCCACTTTCTCTTAACATCATTACATGTTGCTCAAGCTCACACATGAGACACCAATCTTTCCTGCAGCCTGTCATTCAAGCAATAGGTATGTGAATGTTCATGACAAGTACAGTACTACCAGTAATTAAAAGCTCTCAATAAGGGGAAATGAGCAAATGTAAGTACAGGCACTTGAATGTGATCTACGGAGCAAGTAGATGACGAGAGGCTTTGTGCAGGTCAAACACTGCAGCACAGCATTAGCATAGCAACTGCATAATAAAAAGTTAGAATCAATAAGCTAATATCTGAGATGCTATGAAGTAGCATGAGGCTCTAAAACTTCTTTAACAAGCACAAAGTGTATCCCAGTCATTTACAATTCAGACAAGAATATCCATTGAATACAGTAGACTTTCCACATGATTTGTGGCCTATTAATTGATGACCCTATATGTTAGGTGCAACCAATTTGCATCATTGTAGGTGCGGTAGGCACTTTATAATCAAATTTTATCAGCCTTTTAAGCCCTTCATACATGAATGGAACTAAGAACTGAGATTAAAAACAAAATAAAACAAAAGGTATGGATAATCAACAATCATCCATAAAATAGTACAAGCATGCTACCATATATGAGTATAGAAAATCAGAAGCAATACAATCTCGAGATTACAATTTCACTTTTGAACTACATGTGCAAATCAGGAAATTAATAAATGGTTAATTCCTAGACTATTTAGACTAACCAAACCATTTTCACTTCCTTTTATCAAGATTACATTCCTAATCTGCAACATATAGTAGAACGCACAAACATTACCTGTTCCCACAATTGAGAAGGCCCCTGGGTGATAATAGGTCAATGACTTCATATTGAAATAACTTCAGAAACTCTTCATATGGAAACAGCATCTAGTACAATAAATAACAAATATAAATGAAAGCTTCCACAAACTCTTTGCATGAGTCCAGTTGAATTCATATCTGACTATAAGAAACGGGGAACCAACCTTTAGTTGCCTGTGCTGATCGTGCCGGAGTTCTGAGCTATCCTGTCTGAGTTTTGTTGACTTCCTTAATCCCATCATCTTCACAATTCCCATCTTTGAGACCCCATTGCTTCCTTGTGCAGGGATGGTATCTCTCACTCTTGCAGCTTCTGCAAAGCAAAAGAAATAAGAAAAAGAAAATTAGAAAAACCAAATAGTGCTAGAAATATAAAAAGGAAAAATTCCAGAAAACCTACTTGATTCATCTGCAATCGGTCCCTTCCTCTCTTTTTCTAAGCACGACTGATCACCAACCACTTTCGTACATGATTTTACTGATTTACAAATTTTTGTCCCCATGGGATTCATTGCTTTCATTTCACAATTACCATTCAATTCTATACTTTCATTAAGAAATTTTTTTCCATTAGATGTGAAGTCAAGCTCATTTTCACGAGTATATGTCCCGTATTTTGCAGAATTTGATGAGCTTGAAGATTCACAGCTATTTCTTGGTTCAGATATATTCCAATGTCGGCTCCGATAACCATTACTATCATATGTAGTACTTCCAGTAGTACCTTGACCATAGGCACAGCCATCTGAGCTGTTCAAATTGTGGTTTCTCTGACTTTCTTCAGATGATACAGCAGAGGCACCAGTTCTTGACTGCAGAAAAATGCTTAACATAATTATTGGAAATGAACGTCACTTTAGAAAAAACAGGTGCATAAATATTTAACTTAAATGCTAATAACCTTATGCCTTATAGGAGCTTCTTTTTGATGAAAATTATTAGAAGAAATTGGATCACTAGTGCAACTCCTCAAGATCTCATCATGAGAATCAAACATAGTTGCAACATCTCTTCTTAACAGGTCTTTCTTGGATTTACGGTAAACCCGCTTGTCTACAGTTCTCTCCATCATGGAGGTTTGGGAGTTCTCAAGTGTAGAACAATCCATGCTTGAAGAGGCACATCTGCTCATTGAAGGATGAATCACACCATCTGGAGGTGCTTCCCCCATCCCACCCTGCTTATTATTGTACCCAGATAACTGCAAGTTCAAGCTTTCATTAACAGAATCATCAACTGAGCCAGCCACAGAAGGTGAGCTTGAGCTGGTTTTTCCAGTTGCTGGCACTCTTGCTTATGAACTTGCCTCCAGTGAATTATCTGGCACTTTCCAGAACTGCACACAGGTTATCAGTCTGAAACTGAGAAATGCTAAGAGATGTTTAATAACTATGTTATATTGTACACCTGTTGGTGATAAACACATTTCAAATGCATTTTTCTTTCCTTTTTATGTGCATAAAAATAATAACAAACTCATGAATGGCAATATCACTAAAAGAAATTACAAGTATCAAAATCTGATTAGCAAACAATAAAATAAAAATGATAAGCCAGGAGTGGTGGTGGAATATGTGCCACAGAGATGCTAACTTATAATTAATTTCCTCAAAAGCTAAAACTGAGACTCACACCACTAATGCCAATAGTTACATGACTAAAAAACAAAGAAGCTGAATAGATTTCGGAACCGAAAAAGACATCAAGCAAGAACTCTGGTCTGCAAGATAATAAAAAACAGGTTTGTCGTGCATGCGTGTGTATATGTGTGCGCGCGTGTGTGTGTGTACATACACATGTACATATGCGTGTGTCTGTGTGCGCGCGCGCGCAGGTGTGTATACACACACTTGTTGAATTATCAAGAAATTTAATGGGATATAGTCAACTCTTCTAATCCATGATATAAGTTATTCAACCAAGAATGCAAGGTGGGAAATTCCACCCATTTGCAAAGTAGAGTACGGATTATGGTGAGAACTATTTTAAGATTCGGCAACTCTTCTAAATGTAGGCACTTTGATTGAGATAATACAGTCTTGATCTAGCTCAATAAGATAAAACTTAGACAAGAATTTAAGGATTATATAAATTACTGATAAAAGCATATTTTACAGCAAAAAAAGAAGTGAAATATACCAATATCTGACAGATTTGCATCTGGAGCAGCGAGTTGTAGCAGGAGCAAAGCATCTGGCACACAGCTGAAATCCATTTTTTGATGTAGATTTAGGAAATTCATTTTTCAATGTGGGCACATTAAATTCATTTTTTGATGTAGACACATGAAATTCATTTATTGATGTAGGCACAAGAGGAGAAACACTGACAGAAGGAACTGCTTCTACTCTAAGAGCTTCTTCAGCAGCCAGTTGAGCAAGCAAACTTATTCTCTCCCTCTTCTTTGCAGCCTCACTCCATTTTCCAAGCAAGACATAAGCAACCAGAGGAAGCACAACCAAGACCAGAAACAGGACAGGTACATCAGCTTCCCTTGGCTCAAGCATGTCCTCACCCACAAATTCATGTCCAACTCTCTGAAACCCACTACCCAGAAGATAGTCTTTAAAGCTACATGTGGCCAGGTAAATCAATACCTTAGGATCAGCAACATGAATGTAGCAAGAATCAATACCTGGTGGTGCAATCCTTACAAGTTTTCTGATTCAAACTTGCAAAGTTAGCAATCAGAATAGCGAAGCAGACATCATTCATTGTTTATAGAAAAACAAACATCATTCATTCTTTTTATGCAGTGCACAACCAGATGTATGTGCTTCTCTGCGGTGTATAAAAATAAGTAAATAAATAAATAAATAAGAGGTCTATTTTAGTTTGTAATCTTGAAGCGTCTACGGTAACAATCCACCCTACAAAATGAGAATTGAAGCAAAAATACCTACTTCCAGATTTCAAGTAGATCAGAAAGAAGAAAAAAGTCACTATGACATTTTTATAAATTCTTCCAGAGTAAAGATTTCAACAAAAAGCAATAAAGGTAGCACTCGGCGTTATTGAGTCCAGAAAATCAATTGTTTGCTTATATAGAATCAGTAGAGATAAGCCTCCCTGTTTGCTCCCTGTTTGTTCATCAATATAACGTAGTATCTGAAATTACAAAGACCTCCATTTCAAAGACTACGACCTGGAGCATGACTAAAAATCAAAGTCCACAAAGACAATTTTCCTGACAGTCTTAGCATAAGCCCAGGTTCTCACAATAAGCATTGAAGAGCTCCTCCAACTACTTATGCAGAATATCAATTACAACAAATATATATCCAAACATCTGATTGATAAAAAAACAAATCAAACAAATGTTTTAATGTGGTCAAATCTAACACATTATAAGCACTCCAAGCTACACCAAAAGAAAAATTAAAACTTCTAAAACACAAATGCCTACAGGACTAAGTGTCTACAAACATCCTAGAAAGACCTATACTTGCCAAAAGGAGAGCATGAGGAGAATCACAATTCCAATGATCTCAACAAAGTCGTCCTGGCTGTAGATAGAATACTCTGGGCCCTAAAACTCTTATCATCCACATCAGATAATATTTAATCTCGCATCCTTACCACTATACACCCTAGCACATAAATAGAAGATTCTAGACCCAAAAACACTCTCCACAAATATCATCCAGTGCTAATGGGATTCAATCTCAAACTTGATACATTATACACATTCACAAATTTAAAATCCAAATTCTCACCAAGATCTAAAGCCAAGACAGCATACTTTTAAAAGCCTTTTACTGACCCAATTCTAGATATCCATGCAGAGTCATGCATAAAACAGCCACTTTTACTCAAGAATAAATAAAAATACATTCAGATACTTTCATGATTTGTCACACACCACCATTTATGCCAAATAAGCAACGTTATAACATTCAGAAGCTTCTCCCATCCTTGTGTTCCACATTTCAGAGAAAACACCCTCCTTTACAAACTGTCTCTCTCACACACACTTTACAAATTCTCTTAGGACACCAAGAATTTCCCAGCAGCAAAATCCACTACCAGAAGCCCTTGTAATTGCATAAAGAGCTTATTTGTGGAGTAGAACACGCTTTGGAGCCTAAAATTTAATTCCCTAAATTAGTAACTCCTAAATCCCTTTGCAAAATGTATCTCTAAGCTCTTTAAAAAAAAAAATCAGATATAACAATTTTTCCACCGAGAAACATCTACATTTTTATGAATCAAAACTTAAATCCAGTTCAAAGAAAGCAAAGGCAACGATACTTACAAAAGAGACCCATTGAACATACCCAACAGAGATACAAGAGCCAGAGACCAAGCCACCATCTTTAAAGCAGGGGAAAAAACTCCATTTCCACATAATCCCTCACAAAAGTGCCTGAAACAAAACCCAGAAAATGCAGCATTATTCTACAAAGCTAACAATTCACCAGACAACCCATTTACCACTTCAGTCAAGGGAAAAAAAATAAAGAAAAACCCAGATGAAATCAACCATCTAGCATCGCATTAACCTAAGATTCAAGCACAGAAAAGTTCAGAAACAAAGCAAAAGCAAAACCAGCTACAAAAATTTAAAAAAAAAGAAAGGAAATTCCAAATGGGCTTGGTTTGAACAAAAAGCAAAGCATACCTCAAATCCACAGCAAGAAATTTGAGCAAAAAAAACACTTTCTTATTTCTTTGTTTCTCTTCTGTTTTGTTTGCGTCTTCTTCTTGGCTAAAAAGATTCTTTGATTCTTTAGATGGTAAGCTCACTGCAGCCTCCTCACGTTCAATATTTTTTTTTTTTCCCCTTCACTCACACTCTTAGTAGTTAGTACACTATCTCTCCCTAACACTTTATTCTCAACATTTTGGTAATTTTTCAATCTATTTAACTCACACCATAACACAATCCACTTTAATCAGATCATCCACGTGGCGCAAACACTATTAGGTCGAATGTGGAAAAACGTGGGGTTCTGGGGTGACGAAGGTGGAATGACTGGCTTTGGACCGTCGGATGCGAGAAGGGGGTGTGGGGGTAGCGAGGTCATTTTGCGGTCAAAGATAAAATGGCGGTGAGGTGTTATTTAAAGGGAGAGTACGAACGAGTGGGACCCAGCGAATGTAGATTCCCAAAGATTTTTCACTGCGTGAAACGTGGACGGAAGTGATCGTTCTAGAGGGATAAGTATAACTGTTGTGTTGACAGTGACAGACTTACGGACACGAATTTTTATATTTCCGTTAAAACAAAAAAAATTATTAATTTAAAAAAAACGCAATTATTGTTTTTTTTTCCCTTATTTTTAATCACGTGACGCCTGATATCACATGATATCATGCACCCGTCGCTTATATTATATGATTTGCTACTCCAGTGCTTATTATTGTGTCTTTTGATTCAAACAATGACGATGATACTGTGAATAGGGAAACAAATCATGGTGCGATCATCAACCCAAATGGCGAAATCATGGCCTTTGGCTTTGTGCGGAGTCATGATTATTTCAGTAACTCAGTGAATAAATTTTCTTTGTTTTATAATTTTTGGGTTTAATCGAATGATTTTTAAAATAGATTTGTCTAATTATCTGCCCAAATTCAAATTCTAAAAACATTTAAATAAAGAGTTAAAAATGGATTTGGGAAGTAATTGATTTTGTTTTCAGTTATAGATTAGGACGTATATAGATTCGAATTACGATCAGTTTTTTTTTATTAAATATAATAAAAGACACAATCACACTGAGAGAGAGAGAGAGAGAGCCAATCACCAAAAAATATGCTTGTATAATTTAATAAGTTTTATGT
This sequence comes from Citrus cavaleriei, assembly GCA_030448925.1. Classification (NCBI taxonomy): domain Eukaryota; kingdom Viridiplantae; phylum Streptophyta; class Magnoliopsida; order Sapindales; family Rutaceae; genus Citrus; species Citrus cavaleriei. Next base: position 122,481 of record JAUJEN010000507.1, read on the forward strand.
GAAATTTTTGTTTATGATACCAAATTCATCAATAGGACAAGATTACAAACTGTTGCAGAGTACAGAGCAGAGAGGATTCGCATTCCATTAAATGATAAATCCAAAGTAACAAATTCAATTAATGTTACAAGTAAAGGATTTGATTATGTAGCAAGTTGTTGGGAAAGTTTGACTCTTGCGAGCTATTAAAAGGTCACTCAATGGATGTTCTTTCCGCGCAATTAAATATTTCATTGAGCATGCGAGTCTTTTAAATGCTCTTAAGTTACAAGTTAAAACATTTAGGCGAATTCAATTTAAACTAATTGGAACGGTCGAACCATCATTTTGTAATTATATGTATGGGTCATTTTATAATGTCAGAATTAAATTTACGGTATTGATGTCGTAATGGACGTGGACCGTTAGATTTGAATAAAAAATATCCACCGTTAATTCTAATTAAATAGGTAACATGTTACCTAAGTAGCAGGTAATTACTCTTTTTTGTTCAAGTTTTAGGTTACATTTACTAATTTTACGATTTATGTTTTATGAAACATTTACAAGTTAATGTTGATTTACAAGTTTTATGCAATATTTATAAGTTTTTGTTTTGTTTAAAACTTCTTCTTACAATTTACAACTCTAACATTAATTTATATATTTTTTCATTAATTTACTAGTTTTATGTGTGGTTTACAAATTTTTTGTTTTATTTCACACTTAATGTCAATTTACAAGTTCTATGTCATTTTTCTACGTTTTTGTTTTGTTTACAAGTTCTTCTTTCAATTTATAACTTCAACATTAATTTACTCATTTTTTCCATCAATTTATTAGTTTTATGAAACATTTACAAGTTAATGTCGCTTTATAAGTTTTATACAACATTTACAAGTTTTTGTTTTGTTTACAAGTTCTTCTTACAATTTACAACTCTCACATTAATTAATTTATTTTTCATTAATTTACTAGTTTTATGTGTGGTTTACAAATTTTTTATTTTATTTCACACTTAATGTCAATTTACAAGTTCTATGTCATTTTTCTAAGTTTTTGTTTTGTTTACCAGTTCTTCCTGTAATTTACAACTCCAACATTAATTTACTCATTTTTCCATCAATTTACTAGTTTTATGTGTGATTTACAAATTTTATGAAACATTTACAAGTTAATGTTGATTTACAAGTTTTATGCAACATTTACAAGTTTTTGTTTGGTTTACAAGTTCTTCTTACAATTTATAACTCTGACATTAATTTACCTATTTTTCTATTAATTTACTATTTTTATGTGTGATTTACAAATTTTTTGTTTTATTTCACATTTAATATCAATTTGCAAGTTCTATGTTATTTTTCTAAGTTTTTGTTTTGTTTACAAGTTTTTCTTGCTATTTACAACTCCAATATTAATTTACTCATTTTCCCATCAATTTACTAGTTTTATGTGTGATTTATAAGTTTTATGAAACATTTACAAGTTAATGTTGCTTTACAAGTTTTTGTTTTGTTTACAAGTTCTTCTTACAATTTACAACTCTCACATTAATTTACTTATTTTTCCATTAATTTACTAGTTTTATGTATAAATTTTTTGTTTTATTTCACACTTAATATCAATTTACAAGTTCTGTGTTATTTTTATAATTTTTTATTTTGTTTCCAAGTTCTTCTTGCAATTTACAACTCCAACATTAATTTACTAATTTTTCCATCATTTTATTAGTTTTATGTGTGATTTACAAGTTTTATGAAACATTTATGTTAATGTTGATTTACAAGTTTTATGCAACATTTACAAGTTTTTGTTTTGTATACAAGTTCTTTTTACAATTTACAACTCTGACATTAATTTACCTATTTTTTCATTAATTTACTACTTTTATGTGTGATTTATAAATTTTTTATTTTATTTCACACTTAATGTCAATTTACAAGTTCATGTCATTTTTCTAAGTTTTTGTTTTGTTTACAAATTCTTCTTTCAATTTACAACTCCAACATTAATTTACTCATTTTTCCATCAATTTGTTAATTTTATGTGTGATTTACAAGTTTTATGAAACATTTACAAGTTAATGTCGTTTTACAAGTTTTATACAACATTTACAAGTTTTTGTTTTGTTTACAAGTTCTTCTTACAATTTACAACTCTTACATTAATTTACTTATTTTTCCATTAATTTACTAATTTTATGTGTGGTTTATAAATTTTTTTGTTTTATTTCACACTTAATGTCAATTTACAAGTTCTATGTCATTTTTCTAAGTTTTTATTTTGTTTACAAGTTCTTCCTGCAATTTACAACTCCAACATTAATTTACTAAGTTTTCCATCAATTTACTAGTTTTATGTGTGCTTTACAAGTTTTATGAAACATTTACAGGTTAATGTTGATTTACAAGTTTTATGCAACATTTACAAGTTTTTGTTTTGTTTACAAATTCTTCTTACAATTTACAACTCTGACATTAATTTACTTATTTTTTCATTAATTTAATACTTTTATTTGTGATTTATAAATTTTTTATTTTATTTCACACTTAATGTCAATTTACAAGTTTAAGTCATTTTTCTAAGTTTTTGTTTTGTTTATAAATTTTTCTTTCAATTTACAACTCCAACATTAATTTACTCATTCTTTCATCAATTTACTAGTTTTATGTGTGATTTACAAGTTTTATGAAATATTTACAAGTTAATGTTGATTTACAAGTTTTATGCAACATTTACAAGTTTTTGTTTTGTTTACAAGTTCTTCTTACAATTTACAACTCTCACATTAAGTTACTTATTTTTCCATTAATTTACTAGTTTTATGTGTGGTTTACACATTTTTTGTTTTATTTCACATTTAATGTCAATTTAGAAGTTTTATGCCATTTTTCTAAGTTTTTGTTTTCTTTACAAGTTCTTCTTGCAATTTACAACTACAACATTAATTTACCCACTTTTCCATCAATTTACTAGTTTTATGTGTGATTTATAAATTTTTTGTTTCGTTTCACACGTAATGTCAATGTACAAGTTCTTTGTCATTTTTTTAAGTTTTTGTTTTGTGTACAAGTTATTCTTGCAATTTACAACTCCAATATTAATTTACCCATTTTCTATCAATTTACAATTTTTATATTTGGTTTACAAATTTTTTGCTTCGTTTCACACTTAATGTCAATTTACAAGTTCTATGTCATTTTTGTAAGTTTTTGTTTTATTTATAAGTTCTTCTTGCAATTTACAACTCCAACATTAATTTACCCATTTTTCTATTAATTTACTAGTTTTATGTGTGGTTTACAATGCCAACATTAATTTGCTCACTTTTCTATCAATTTATTAGTTTTATCCATCGTTTACAAAATTTTAGTTTCATTCCACACTTAGTGGTAATTTACAAGATTTTAATCATTTTTCTTAGTTTTTGTTTTGTTTACAATGCCAAAGAACAATTTACTACTCCAACATTAATTTATCCCGTTTTCCTTCAAGTTACTAGTCATATGTGTGGTTCATAAATTTTTTGTTTCGTCTCACTCTTAATATTAGTTTACTAATTTTATGTGATTTTTAAAATTTTGTGTTTTGTTTACAATTTCTTATTGTAATTTACAACTCCCACATTAATTTACCATTTTTTCCATCAATTTACTAATCTTATGTGTGATTTACAAAATTTCTATTTCATTTCATACGCAATGTCAATTTAGAAGTTTTATGTCAATTTTCTAAGTTTTTATTTTGTTTACAACCTGAAAGAGTAATTTATCACTCTAACATTAATTTACCCATTTTCTCTTTAATTTACTAGTTCTATATGTGATTTACAATTTATTAATCACATTTCACACTTAATGTCAATTTACAAATTTTATGTTATTTTTCAAAATTTTAATTTTTTTTATTACAATTTTGATGATCAATTTATCTCTTACTCCCTTGTCCTTCAATCTACTAGTTCTATGTGTGATTTAGAAATATTTTATTTTATTTCACACTTAATCATTATTTTCATTTATTAATTTAGTTTGCTTGACACAACCCAAATCCAGTGTAAAATTGGCTAGAGTATCGAACTATTGGCATCCTTTTGAAAGTCTTTCAAAACATATTTGTGTATTTTATAATTTTCGATGGTGTTAGCTTAAAATGATAGTAATAAATTTATAGTAAGTATGAATTTGACTAATAAATTCATGATGGATCTATAGTAAGTACGTTCACAACTTAATTTTTATTTTTATTTATCTAAAGTAGGTAGGTACTATTATTTATCTAATATAGACAAGTATTTGCCCTATATATGATGGATTTGGAAAAAAAAAAATATCATATCATACAAACTCTTGTACAAAATTATTTTCTACAAACCTATTCAACATAATTTATTTGTTTAGATTAATTAGCTCTTGACTCACATTATTTATTTTTATTATTTTTTAATTTCATTCAACCAATGAATTTATACCACATCAATTTGTATAAAAATAATAACTACTTATTTAATTAAAAAATAAAACCTAAAAACATGGCATTACTACTTACTGATAAACAAATAAGTTGAAATGTAATTACACCGACACCCTATTATATCATCCAATAATAATATATAAAAAGAACTAAATAAGCAAAATTAGTTTTATTTTAGATTTTTTTTATTTTATTCGTTTGTGGATTGAACATAATTAAAAATTTATAGCCCGCAAATCAATTCGTAATGGGGAGGGGATGGAGGGGATTAACATCCCCGTAAGCTTACTCGATATTTTGTATATGTCTCTGTCCCGTCAGAATTGCTTAAGGGGATCCTTGTCTCCACCCCAAATAATATCAAGGGATCCCCAAATAACTCTCGAATGACCAATACGTTTTTAGTCTCTAAATTTGATTTAATTATATTAAAATAAAAAAATTTAATAAACGTAAAGTTTGACAATATATCTTAGCAAAGTTTGGATGTTATAGTTTTAGCCTTTTTTTTATTAGATAAATGTTTAAAACAAAAATCTAGGGCCAAGTCCTTTTGAATAAGACTTGATCAAATAGTAATTCAAGACACAACTAGTTAACTAAGCCCGAAAGTTTCATAGTATATTTTGTATAAATATTTTGATATTTATTATTTATACTGATATTTAATATTTAATTATTTAAAATTTATTATTTAAATAATTAATAATTCTAAAAAATAAAAATAAAATTAAAAATTAAAATGGGTAAGTGGGGAATTAGGGAGGGGATGAAGATTCCAGCTCATACCTATCCCTTCCCCTAAAAATAAATTGGGCAAAAAATCGACCATGTCCTTTTCCCTGAGAAATTAGGTATAAAATCATAAATTTAAAATTGAACTAAAAATCATAAATCTGAACCCCAAAAAAATCATAACCATAAGTGGTTCTATATATTTTATACACACACACACAAGTCCCCATTAAGTCAAAATATAACGATCAATCCCATTTATTTTGGACATACTTATCAAGGCCCAAAATTATGAAATCAACCTTAATTCCTTATGTCCGGTTTTGCCTGTTAAGTATAATTGTAAGTGTTAAAATAGTAAGAGCAATTTTTTTTCACGTGCTCATATGTCTAGGAGTTAGATTTCAGATTATTCTAATTTGCTATGAACTTTCTGGCTTGGGATTGATAGAAACTGGGTTAATATTTCAAATTCGATTTATATTTTTTGTTTTATTTCAATTATTAGCTTCTTTCTTTTTTTCCCCCCCACTGACTAGCTTCTTTCAATTATTAGCTTCTTCTTTTTTTTCCCCACTGACTAGCTTTCTACCCAAAACAAAATTTAGTTTAAATCACAAATAGAAAGAAAACGATTTTCTTTTTTCAAATAACTAGATTACTAAGGGCTTGTTCGATATTGTTCTTTAATTGATATTTTCTAAACATAAAAAGGAAAATGAAAATTATGTTTTGCAAATCATTTGAATTTAAGTATAAGTTTGGTATTATTTTCTATAACCTGTATTTTAAAACTGAAAAAATAATATGTATTCGGTAGACATGATTGAAAATAATTAAAACAGTGAATATGTAGTCGGTAGAACAATCCTATAAAAGCAAAATTTTAGTAAATATATTATCTTAACATTTAAATAAAATTACTTTGTTTTTCCATGCTATATGATAAAAAATTGTAAAATTTTGATCATTCAAAATTCTTTTTAACTAGTCAAACGAAGAATCATAATGAACACAAGCAGAATTTTATACAAGATTAAGTTAGATTATAAGATTCAATATAGATTTTATAAAAGTGAGGGCAAAACAAAGTTAAGGAGAGCATTGTTAGTCATCACCGAGTTACTGAATCCAAGAAAAATTGAGAGCAACCAAAAGAAAATTCAAGTTACTCAATGGGTCACATTGTATAAATGTTCAGATTAATCTTTCATGAGCAGTCATCCATTCTTTTGCTTCTTGATATATCACATGGTCTAACTTGGATACTTTTTGTTACTTTCATCTCTGTACAAATGCCCAAACATCTGTTTAATAATCCCATTAATTTGAACAAATAAAACTAGCTAGCTCCCTAAACACCCATTGAGTTTGCAGTATTTTCATGTAGCAATAGAACCAACTTTTATAGTAATTTCTTATTTTTTAAAGTAATATCATACATGTTTAATTACATTGATCTGAACTAATCAAACGTAAGGTGATTTGAGAAGATAAAGGAAAAAAAAAAGGAGTTTACGGAAGAAGAAGGAAAGAAGAGGAAGAAGAACTGGCCAAAGAAGATGATGAAAAGAAGAAAGGACAAAGAAGATGCAGTATAAAAGAAATGAAAGAAAGATTTTTATATTGTTTAGTTTTTATGTCTTGAAGTTTGTTCAGGGAATTGTTTTGTAGGATGAAGAAAACGTGTATAAGAAAACGTGGAAATCCTTTTTTTTTTTAAATTTATACCCGTAAAAGTTTTATTTTTTAAAACAGTATTTAACTGGCTTGTAACCGGTTAAATATAATTTAATTAAATTTTTTTATTATATTATAGTAATTATGAATCGTTGATCTAATTTAATGGCTCAAAATAATTACAGTATTGATGCCGTGATTTTAATTACGGTATTATAGAATTTTCCTTATATGTATACCTTCTTACGTACATTAAAATTTAATGGTATTAAAAAACCAAATTCATGATAAATTGACAGTGGAATGCAATTTAAAATAGACAATGTCTGCTTGATGCTATTGCTAGAAAGTTAGTTGACACAGCTTTTTATAAGAGAATGGTTAGATTTTCAATTTTGATCAAATTATTAGTAATTTGCAATTAGGCAGATGTTATGTTATAAAATAAGGTAACAAACATAAGAAAATAAGAACCGTTGGATATGAAGTTTAAAATCTAAACCGTTGGAAATTAAGGCTAGCCTTAGTGAGGGAGTTGTGGGGAACTGAGACAAAAGGTATGGAAACTGACTCCGATACAGGGTAAAACAGTAATGTCTGGTTGTCATGTATTGATTATATAAAACGGTAACGGAAATAAATATTTGCTTGGTCTAAAGTGATGGGATTTTTGGATTGCTCGTAAATCTTTGTGTAGAGGTTAGTTTAATAAGTGGAAAAGCTTTGCTAATGGGTATGCTTGGTTTTGATGTATAGTCTTTGGACCTTAGAAAAATTGACTAAGAAGAAGGACTAAGTTCATGTGCAGTAGGGTTATACAGGAAATCGATTAATGGTTTTGATCAAAATTAGTGAGATCATCCAAACAATGGAAGGTAATTTATTATAAGGAGGTATGATTTCGGGAGGAACCACTTTCGGGGGCATTGATCTGCAATGATCAACGAGAGTTTAACATAAAGCTCAACATCTGGATGCCATGTGAAAGGAATTTAGATTTATTACAAATAGATGTAAACAAATAAAAATCTAAAATTAACAACTTATTTAATTTCTGGAAATACTGTTTACTGTTACTGTTCAGGAGGGGTGGGGACTGTTCATGGTTACTGTTTGTAATTACAGTTCATCTACATAAAAAATATTAATTTTTCAAAAACACAATAAATTGCAAAAATTAAGGGTCTGTTTGGTATTGTTTCTGAATTTGTATTTTTTGATAATAAAAATGAAAATGAAAATGGTTTTTACAAGCCATCGATTAATTTAAGATGCTGATTTTTTCAGATCCTCGATTTTAAAATTTAAAACGGTAATATGCGGTATTAAATCGACAATGATAAAAACAGAGGATATGCGTTTGGTAGTAAAATTTTCAAAAATAATTTCGACTAAGCATTTAAGTCATGTTTATTGTTAGAAAATAATTGTTTAACTAATACATACACAAATATACCATAATAATTTAAACAAAATTATTATAAAAAATTACATGATAAAGTTTTAGTTTTAGCATTAATAAAAAAAATTACATTGTCATTGTTTTTACATTATAATTAAGATATATATTACAACACATGATTTAAAAAAAATAATTATAAAAAATTACGTAGACATTACGCATTACGCACATGGTTTAATCGACTTTCACAATTAGAGGGACACATGCTGCATTTTTTGCAATTTCCAGACCCCAATCAACTGCCCCAGCTTCTGCAAATTGCTACATTGCCATTAAAACTAGATTTCTTTACAGTAGCAGCTACAAATTCTCCCTTATGATTTCTGATGGCAATTCCCAAGCCAACATATTGATCTTTCCAACTTGGCTGAGAAAAAAAGCTAACACACCTAAATCATTTTCTTTTTTTAATAACACAAATTCATGTCAAAATGGTATTCATGGAGTGACAGAATAAATGAATATCGCAACAAAACAGCAAACCACATTTTTAAAAAATTAATTCACATTTTTAAAAATAATTACCCATCGAATATAATTCATGGTAGCAGTTTGCCAACATCCAATTAAACTAGACAATTTTCTTATACTAACACCAACTTAATCAATCTCATGCCAACAAAATCATATTTACCAAATAGAAAATAATTATTAAATATTAGAAAGAAAGGGGAATGATACAAAAAATTACTAGCAAACACAAAGATTCTCAACATTCACCATTTTCCCAAGCAAATTAAAACCCAATGGATAGCAAATTCGACTGTATGCAAGCCTTAAAAATGAAAAATATCAGCAACTCACATAACAAAGATGGAGCCGAGAGGGCAAAAGCAGTCGAGGTAGTTGGATGGAGCAGCAGTGGTTGCGGCGAGATGGTGCACCAAATATGCAGAGATGAAATGACGCCGATCGAGATGAATTATCAACGACACCTGAGATGTAGTGCATCAATAGAGATGGTCACATATATAGAGAGAGCAACTGAGAGAAAAGGATGTAAAGCTTGCTGTGTGTAGATCACAAGATAAGGAGAGAGAGAGAGAGTTTCGTTGTGAGCAGATCAAGAAAGGAGGTAGAGAGAGCACCGTGAGTCAGCTTCGTTGTGAGTAGATCAGGAAATGAGGGAGAGAGAGCCCTTTGAGTTGTTGGTGAACGAGATTTTTGGTTGGCTTTTGTTTTTTGATTTGTTTTTTAGTTTGGTTTTGTAATAAGTAGAGAACATGTTAAACATGTTTTTGCTTTGCTAGTTATAAAAAGTAGATTTGGATTTCTTATTTTGTAATTTGTTTTTGGATTCAGCCCACCAAACATGTATTATATCAGTACTCCGAAAATGAAAATGAAAACACTGGCCCAAAAACGATACCGAACGGGCCCTAAATGACACAGAGATTTTTACGTTGTTCGGATGAATCAATTGTACATCTATGAGGCCACGCCCAGATGAAAAGTAATTCACCGAGTTAAGATGTTACAACCTATGAATTTACCAAATTTAAGACTTTCACTTACAGTTTATTACCATACAATTTACTCAACCTTAGACTGAATATGCTTCTCTTGAATAATTGCTACTCTTCTTGATTCACGATCCTCAAAGGCACTTCACAAAGTAATCAATAACAATTCTTTAATTCTTCAATAGCTAGTGATCCAAGATCTACATAGACTATTTACAAAGATGAAAAGAAGATAAGTAAATAAATCAATACAACATTATGTGCCAAATCTGAATTCTCTAGAGGAGGCCAAAATTTGCTTTTATATTTTATGCTCTGTGTTGTGTGCCTTCAATTGTGAAATACCTCTCTTTATATGGGACTGTACCAAAAATAGCAAGTCTTAAAAGACTTAAATTCTTTCCAAATAAGAGTTTTTTTACTCTTATAATTCTTATGAATCTGAATAGAAATAAATCTGATCTTCTTGTCTTACTTGTCTCACAAGAAATATCTAGAGCATTTAATGAACCTCCTGTTTGAACCAACTTCTTGCTCTAAATAGATCTCATACACCAATTATGAAATCTCATCATTAATTGACTTGCTAAATTACACATCTAATTAAATTAGAAAACAAATATCTATCTATATATATATATATAAAGCTGGGACTATAAGAGGTGATGTGGCATCACCATTTCTCATCTTTGTATATTTTCTATTATCTAATAAATAGAGAAATTTTCTTTCAAATTTGGCTTTTCATCTTCTCATAATTAATTTGATTGTTATTACACAATAACAATTATGTAAAGGTTTTAATGAGTCATATTCTTTGTAATGAACATCCAAGGGAAAGTGTTATAAATTTATTAAAATAAATGTGGATGTTTATAACATATATCTCTTAGTCTCCCCACTATCTCCCATTAGCAACATTTAGCTTCCCTATAACTCCGACGATCTCACAAGAAATTATGATCCATAATTTTTCATTAATTTCATGGAGTGATTATGTAACTATAAAAGAAGAGTTCATCTTTTTGTTTTGTACACATACAATTAGAATGAATAAAATCACTCTATAATATATTCTCTCATTTTATTCTTTATCTTGTGTTGCTTCTTTATTTGTGTTGCTGGGTAATAGTTTTTTTTTTTTGCCACATTTGGATACTTCTACTGCATTCAACATTTCTAACTTTTATTGGTTTATATACATGTGAATGATAACACAATCATCTGAGGTATTTTTTTAATTATTAATGTTTGTTAATCTTTAAGTGTATATTATAAATTATTGATCCTTATGTTTTAACATGTTTATGTTATTTTTCCATAATCTTACAGATGTTGGAAGTTTATGTGTGGTGATATTGAGATTGTTGAGCTGGTAGGAAAAAGAGGTATAAAAGTTCTAAAAGATTAAAAGTGAATATAATTTGGAACTTATCAACAACTACAAAAGGTATAAAGTTTGTACACTTAACTATACACATTAATATATATATTTAAAGTTAACAAACAAATAATTAACTTTCATAAATAACATTAATTTTATAAAGCTGCCTCATCTTAAAAAAAATCAATTCATATTTTTTATCAGTTTCATCAAGTGCAAAGTAAGAAAAAAAGATAATACTAATTTATTTTTTCAAAGCCGCGTGAAGCGCGGTTCTATTTCTTAGTTCCTAATAAATTAGAATCTCACTAAATTAGAGAATTAATAAATTAATCCCTATTGCAAGATATGCAATAAATGAAATTTCAATTTAACTAAACTTGTCATAAGATGTCAACTCTACAAATAATGGACTTAACAATCTGTCCCTTTAGCATTCTTGTGGCAAAAACAATCCAACATAAGTCTTCCATGAAACTTGGTGCTAAAACATGAATATGAAATAAGCATAAACAACAATAAGGAACTAATCAAAATAATTGGCAATTAGCATATTAGTTCATTTAAATAAACCAAGGCAAGAATTAAAATAAAATGCTAATTTTATTGATCAATAAATAGAAAGGCAACATTAAGCAGAAAATCAAGAGTAATACAAAGATAAACTTCCCCTAAGAACTAGAAATCCGAAAATTTAAAAAAATTTAAACAAAAATAAAAACTCCCCCTATAATTGAAAATACTACTCCCCTAATTCATTACATCAAGCAATTGAAGACTTGAAATGAACAATTCAATTATTCTCTTTGCCAAACGATTGCAAAAGGGAAGAATTTGGAGCAACTACAAACATAAATTTTATAGAAGAGTAATAAATAAATATAATCCAACACAAGCAAGTAAGAAACATAAAGGAAAATACCAAAAACGAAATATCATCCATGATATTTTAAGAAACAGACACATAGTTCAGAGTAGAGAACTTCGAAATTCAACTGAGAACGAATGAAATATAATTAGAACGAGATTTACATACCGTTAGAAAGCTTATTGAATCAGCTTTTCACAGGATTTTACAGAACTGAATTTGGAGTTTTATAGAAAAAATTATAACTAAAAGAACGCAACATACTCAATTGTGACGCGTAAAAACTTGTCAGTGCACTTAGAAAATAAAAATTTGAGTTTTACTGAAAAATATGTAACTTTTAAAATCTAAAAACATATCATCATGTAAGAACATGAGAATGCACATGCATCATGAAATGTTTATTTAAAAAAAAAAGCATTAATAACAAAATTGAACAAGAAAAAGAAAAATGTGTCTAGGAATTTTTCAAAATAAGCATTAATCCATGAACCCGATCATAACTCTGGCTGTCCCTTATCTTTTGGTGCAGATATCCTTCATTAATCGTTTCCTCTTTATCTTTCATCGCTTGCTCATCAACCGGAACATAATTCTTTTAAATTTAAATTCCAAACTGCTAGTCCCAGCATTGCCTTCAAAGGAGTAGCTGAAAGAGAGTGCTTCACGATGGCACCATGGTTGTGTCTAATGTTTCATAATTTTCATTGATGGCCGTGATAGAACCAAGTCCTTATTTTTTAAATTAATTTAATTAATGAGAATGGATATCTTAATTGCTTGGGCTTGTGTAGTATCTTAAAAGATTTGACATTTTTTTTTTTTTCAGTTGATTCGTGTTTAATCGCCCAAACTCGCATTCCCTCTTCACGGTTGCCCACTTATTATCTTTAGTTGTGCAATTAATTTCCATCCGTTCGATTTCATTAGTCTAATCTGACGGATTATATAAGATAACAAGGCCCTTGTGCTTAACTACAAATTATTCCTTGGAACACAATAATACACCAATCATAGGTCACATCAGACTTAGATATAATTAAAAAGAATGACTATATTTGCTATAAGTTTCTTATAATCAAAAGAGAATAAACGGATTTCATATTCTACATAATTTGATAATCACTGTCGATACCTTATTGTAAGTATAGGATAATCCTTAGTTTCATAATACTATAGATACTTAATATTAGCCAACATAATAAAGTACCAGAGATCTTATAATTAAAATACTGGAGTAATTTTTTTACGTTAACCAACTAAACTACTCTAATCTAATTATAATGATAGGTTGTCGGAGAAGATACCCAAAGATGAGAGGTGATAATTAGATATAAATATTTTAAGGATGATGAACAAGATGGTAAGACAAAGATTCATGGGGAAGTTGATCATATCAACGTAAAGAATTATATAAATATTTGTATATCAACACATATTTTATACAAATTATTGGAGCCGACGATTACAACAACATAATAAATTAAGCTAGCATTACAAATGGTAAAAGTCAACGTGTCAAACCAAAAACGGAGGTCGAGATTATAAGATTGAACGCAAGCTTCAATTAGGAAATTATGTATCCCCTCGTTATAATGCAACTGATTCCTTTGGGAACAAATTGGTGAAAAAAGAACGAATCATTCAGTTTTTTTGCATTATGACATTTTATTAGATTTAAAAGATAAATATGATTTTAAAAAAAACTATAAATTTATTTTATTTGACTACTGAACAATTTTCATTTCAAAATTAGAACTTGAAAAAAAAGACCAAAATATTACCAGAAAATGAGTTATCCATATATATATATATATAGAGATTCAAAACCTAATTCTATTTATTTCTGAGGAAAAGAAAATCATTTTTCTTCCACAACCAAAATAATCAGAACCCGAAATAAAAATCACTCAAGAACCTTTCCTGTTCAATCTGTCTATTGTTTATTCAGGCACACATCAACCATTGGAACAATCCATAACTTCTGAATACTTCAAAAATTAACATTTTCGGTGCAAAACTCAAATAATAAGAGAAATGAAAATGAAAGGTTCGTTTTTAAATACCTTTACCAGGAAGAATGCTGAATTATCAAAAACCGAAGAGATAGGAGCTGCAGAAAAAAGATCCTAATACTATATCAACTAAAATTGTTTCTCTCCTGGAAATTGCATTCATCCGGAATACACATACCCCTTAATTTTCTCTTTATTATATACAATCAACCAATGGTTTGTTTCGAAAGAAAATAGAAAGAAAGAGTAGTCTCAACAGTAAAGAGGCAAAACAAGTAGCATCCTGCTGTTAAAATCTGCTGACATAAAAACCACATGCATGTAACTAGTGCTTGTATTTCCTTTCCTCATGAACACTGTTAAGTTGCAAACACCAAGAGACAGTAAAAGCACTCACCTTCAAAAGGAATCATGCATGACCTGCTGCACATGAAGAGCTTAAAGCCATACCGATGTTATAACTTCAACCTGATATTTCATGCAACAAAACTAAAGATAGCCTCTAATATACAAATGGTGAACAAAGCAATATAACACTTGAATGAGATTATTGAAAGTGCTTAGTAAGCACATAAATTCAAAAGCCAAAAAAAAAAAAAAAAGAATTTGCAAATTTCTGATCATTTCTCCAATGAAAATGAATGATCTCATCTTTCAAATACCAGATGGCTTCACAATATAACCTTGAGGAAGATGTTGAATTGGTTGTTCATTGGAATACAATAGGTGTTCTGTTCTACTTATACTGCTGAGAAACCTCCCACGCGAGCTTATCCATGAACTGACATTTCTTGTCAAATCCCCAACCAGGGTTGCTCTGCAATGAAAATTTGTTAGATATGATAACCTTTTGGGCAAGGCATCTCAAATTAAGACGTGTGAAAGAATAACGAGGTTTGCGGTCAGTACATGCAATTTTTCACAAATATTATCGTGACAATCATTTTTAAACAGATTAAATGCATGTAATATACGGGCATCTCATTTTGATAGGCATCTATTTCACCTACAAATGTTGTAAAAAGATAAAAAATCTTCAAAATGCATAATGCCAAAGATAAGAGCAGTCTAACAAAGGGTTCAAAAACACATATTAAGAGCTTCAATGTTGTGGGAAAAAAGGGGGGATAAAAAGAAATGATTGGATTAACTTCTACACAATGCACACCCAATAGGTTTGCAGCCACCCAAATGTTGTCATTGCGGCACCACAACATGTGAAACCATCTCCCCGCATATGAAGATACAATCTCAATTCAATTATCCTAAAATTCAGTTTCGTCATATACCCATTCGTCAAACTTTAATGGTAAATGAACAGCGGATATCATCAACCACGATGGTGTTTGTCACATCCAATTCACCAGAATTGCATTTATCTTTGCATGCCAGGAACAACATGTTACTGGATCCACCAGAATTGCTTATTTATCTTCATGTACACATTCAACCCATGTTTTCTATCACTCATACAAATGAGCCAGAACACAAAACCAAATAAAAAGTACCTTATTGACCTTTACAGAATGACAATTTTGAAACAGCTCTAATTGTTCTGGCTGCCTCACAACCCATTACCTTTGGAGAATGTATTATGCAGACTACAGTGATAAATGAAGTACACCAATGAACAAAACATTCCCATATCAAATTAACTTCAAATCTTAATAAAACCACCAAGGAAATGACTAACCTGAAGAGAAAGCACTGCACGATTAGCAAACCGCTTAATAGAAGCTGGTGCACTCTCAGGAATAGTTTTTGCGACTCTTTCCAACTCCTCTCCTTGTTGCTTTGCAGTCACCCTATCCGTCCACTATAGTGATCGACAATCTTCTTCAATAACGGCACTCTCCATTACTTCATTGACAGCTTCCTGAAAAGGAAAGGGAAAAAAAAAAAAGAAAGAAAGGTCAAAATATACAGTAAACAAAGTGAAAATTGCACTACTCATTGTTAACCAAACATTTATTTTAGATAAAAGCACTAAATCATCATTTCTTAAATGTACAAATACAACTCCTTGTAGATCAATACACTTTTATTCTAGTCCATAATAATTGTTACAGTTATTCAAGTCTCTTTATATTAAGTCGTGAAAGCTTATTTGGGATGTGACTAAACATTAAAAGGCCTGCAAGGATGTGGAAAATTTTGGCTTCACAATAGCAAGGACAACAATTCCATAAAGTAGAAAACACGAATTTATATGGTATGGTACATATCATGCAAACACTCATCACAAAAGCAAACTAAGACAATATTGAAATTTGATCAATGTGGATTATTCCTCTACTAACTTCACTTATAGACAATAAATAATTGTATGCATACAGATATTCATGAATTTTAGGGTGCCAATACAACAATCGTACTTTTCTAGGATGTCCTGGTGTCTCATTTCTTCCCCCATACTAAGGAACTGGAAATTGTATAATTTAATGCATAAAGTGTTACATCTGTATTGCAGGGCAGTTCAAACTATATCCAAAAAACCAAAAGGTGAATAAAAAAGTACGGAAAATTACAAGCATTCAATTTAGTTACATTGTGGTTCAAATAGTTTTACAAATGCTATAACAGCTTTACTCTCCTTATTAAAGTTGCAAAATATCAACAAATTTTTTATATGTTCGCATCTATGCGAAAAGCAGATCAAAAACTCCATAATCAAACACAGTTCACCAAGACACTTGTGAAGAACTAATTTAATTTTCCCTATTCCCTCCTATGGGATACATTTCTTGCTTGATCTCCAAAACATAGAAGTTTGGATCATGCAAAAAGGGAAAAATATTGATATCGTCAAGGCAGTGAAATTTGATGATGCTAACGTTGCAAAAATTTGCATCAAACAAATACAAGAGATGCAGGTCACTTAGATAGCTTAAGAAAGCAAAACAGTTAACCTATCCTTAGAATCTTTGATGATAAAACTACAGACTAGTAATAAATGATGTCATCAAAGATGAAGCCTCTTAAATCCAGGAAACTAGAGACTTCAACTTCATGAGAAGTTAATAAAGATTTTCACACGGTAGCACTACTTGCATATCCAGCTTGGACAACGACCTCCTTAGAGAGCAATGAAGGACATTAAACTTGTAAAATACAATCTCCTTGAAGATCATAATCATTGTTCAATCACTTGAAACACTACCCAACATGTGATTAATGTAAATCAATCAATAAGAAATAAAGGAGAAGTCAAAGCACGAAGACTGACAAGAACCTTCACAACAACTAAACAGAAGATGTTCAGAACTTATGCACCAATAGTTCAACACTAATATAATCTCCACCAAATTTTGCTTACAACTATTTTCAATTTGTCTAAAATCATAAAAAAAAGGAAGATGAAGAAAGAATTTACCTCCCACTCTTCTTGACTTTGAATTTCATAAGCCATCAAGAACGGTTTCATCTTCTCAAGTGCATCCCAGAGGAATAGGTGGTTTCTCATCCATATCTGGGTTTGTACAAACTCCTCCATCAAATACTCTGGCTCAAACTCAATCTGCATTTGATAAGGCCATTATTAATGACCAAACATCTATACACCAAGTTAAATTTAAGTTCTGATTAAAAAAACAATATCATTATGCTAACCATGCAATTAGTGTGCGGCATCGATATAAGCATCCTCCATCGGAGAAGGAAGTACTCTACCACTCATCTCCTCAAACCTTCAACTAATATATTCATTTTCAGCTCCTACTTTTTCAGCCAATTTCTCCCCATCGGCATTGTCTCCCAAGTACAAACCAATTTAATCTTCCATCCTCATCATCCTCCATTTCCTGTCTCCGCATTCTCCCTCTTCCCTGCCCTCTCCCTCCCTCCCTCCTTCCTCTCCCCATCCCTCTCCCCTCCCAGGCCCACCTGCACTAATCCTTCACCTTCCTCCTTCTTCACCCCGCGATAAAAACCTTCATCGCCATTTTTACAGCATCCTCTTTACTCAGCTTGGGCTGAGCTGACCCAGTTTCTGCTGCTGGAGCTTTTTCAGGTCGGGGCTGAGGTTGGAGTCGGGCCCGGATATGGCGGTTTTCTTCCTGCGGGGGAGGTCCCGGTTGTTGTCGTTGATGCTGTTGTTGTTGTTGTGGTTGTGTTACTGCTGTCTTTCCACGCCCGGCACCAGGTAAGGTGGAGATGATACTTGATGGGAGATTGGGCTCACTCTGGCTGAGTGGAATCGGTGGCTGACCTGTTCGGAGTAAATGTTCGGGTTTTGCAGGTTGAGCGTCAGGCCGAGGTGACTCATTAGGATCTGAAGCGAAGGAAACTCGGCTGCGACCGGCACCGGACTTAACGGCGGTGAGGAAGGACGAGAAAGACGAGATGGACGGAGATGGGGCAGCGGGTTGCTGGCTGCGCCGTGACCGCTTCCACTCGGAGGCGCCTGTGGCTGTGGGGGCGAGTCGGGCTTGATTCTGATGCGGGCTGACCTGGCGCTTGACGGAGTGAAGCGGTCGAACGATGAGGAACCAGTGGGGACCTGTGGCCACGGCTGTGACCACTTCCACCTGACGGCGGCTGTCCTGTGCCGACGACTCGGGTTTTGATTCTGCTGCGGGCTGACCTGGGGTTTCACCGGAGAGAAGCGGTCGAACGGCGACGAGCCGGTGGGGACTCGCCGCGGCCCCGGCCCGAACCGACGATGAGCCAGAGCAGAAGGAAAAAGTGGTCTGATTGGTTACATTTGGGTTGATGAAATTGTTAGGATTACTGATTCGTCTACCTATCACTCCTCTCATTTCGATTTCAATTCACTGAATTTTTAAAGGGGGATTCTTCTAATAATACCAAAACTGTAACTGTGTTTCTATTAGGGTTTTTATTTCATCTTTGTTTTAAATGATAAAAAAAAAAAAAAAGAAAAAAAAAAGGATGATACGACGCCGTTTCAATTTGAAATCATCTGTTAAAGCGAAATGGAAATATTAAAAACACAACCAAATGTAATCATTAATATTCGGGAAAAAATTGTTTATATTTCACTGTAATGTATTTTAATGCATGTATATCATATTATGTTTTATTATAGTAGTATATTAAAATAATATTGTATAGTATTCTGAGGTAAATTTTATTATATTAATTTTTAATTATACTATTTTGATACTACACTAAACCCATTATTTTTTATTGGTGACTAATTTAAATTATATATTTAAAAATTTAATATTTATTAGTATTTAGAAAAAATACTATTAGAACTTTTCCATTAACATTTTAGTATAATGTTAAAAAATCATAATTTTTCATAAAACATATGTAAAACTAATAAATTTTAAAATTTTCATAAAGATAATATTTATTTTTAATATTTCAAATATTAAATTTGAAATAAAGATTAAAACAGATAATTCAATTGAATAACCTCTAAAAATATCACAACATAAATAAATAGTTGAAATAAATAAAGTCGCTTAAAAGTAATCTTAAGATGATAGTATAAAGTTTAGACATAGCAAATATAATCACAAAATAATAAAGCTTATAAAATAATTACAAATGTAATCACCAAGAATGGGTGTGTTAAATAATTCAAGTACACAAATCAACATGCCAAAATACTACTTCAAATATCATTGTTAGGAAATACATACTCCCAAATCAAATTCCACCTCTCCTCTTGTGCTCACGCATCCTAACATATGCCAACTTTTGGTAAATATCATTTCATAATGTCTTAAAAGCCTTTATTTGAAGGTTTCTACCATTAAATTTAAGGTTATAAACTCATCATCCACATAAAAGTCTCATCAAAGAAAAGCTTTTCAATAATATAATCATGATTTTCACCACTTAAAAATATTTTGAACAACAATATGTTCATTTGATTTAGACCTCTTCCTCTATGATGATTATGAACATAGTGGTGGCAGACATTGAGAACTTTTATCATCAAACTATTGTCATCATCATGAATGTCTTCTTGTAGTGTTGCATTAGTCATATCAATTAGAATTTCCAACCTTCCAGCTCCATGGTTTTTTCTAAATATATTTTTGATAGCCCTTGTAATGTGGAAATGGCTTGTCCCTCCAATTGTTGTATCTTTTAGTTTGAATATGTAATTTGATTAAATTAATTTTTTTGGAATAAGTGATACCTCTAAAACTCTTATACCAATCGGGCTTATTTAATGCATCACAGTATTTTGGATTGGAGGCAAAGTTTCATATCCATACATCATGAAGATGAATTTTATCTCGTAAACAAACCTCTAAAACATTTTTAGCAATCTTAGCCTTTCTTATATGTTATCTTGGCTCATCAATCTTAGCCTTTCTTACAACTCTAATGTTACATTCTATGCCTCCAGGCAAATATACATATATTAAACAAATAGAAATTTTATTGGCATCCGAATATAACTAACTATAATCAAATATAAATAATTCATAATATGCCTTGAACCACTACCATCTTTTATTAGTGTAATTTCACTACAATAAAACTAAGATATAGTAGCACGAGAAAATGCTACTAAAAGTAAACCATAGCACTTTAAATTTAGTAAATTTAAGCTTAGAGTTTTAAATTTAGAAATCTATAGGTTGTAACATCTCAACTTAAAAAATTATTTCCCGAGGTGGCCTCGGATATAGTATTGACTAATCTCAACCACGAAAATCTTCGCTTCTTTAATTTTTGCAATTCTATTATGTTTTGAAAATTTAATATTTTTTATGCGAATAAACAGTAAACGTGAATAGTAACTATGAATAAGATCGCCAAAAATAGTAAATCCGGAAATAATATTTTCAGAGAATTAATTTAGTTTACTAATTTCGTGCTTAATATAATCAGGTTAATTATACAAGATATTTTCTTAAGCTTCTCTCTGTTAAGTAATATAATTAATTAATTTGATTAATTAATTAGCTCTGGGATTTTAAAATTGCATACATCTATTTTAATAGATCTAAATTCTTTTAAAAAAATATATATCAAGTACGAATGCAAAGTATGTTTAATTATAAACATAGTGTGCCATATAAAAAAGGCAATGATTAAACCAAAAAAATACTATTTCATTTTCAATTTGCATCGAAAACTCTTTTACAAGTAGTATTTATCCACATAACCTGCATTATCAATTGAAAATATAAATACAGTACACAAAATCACCCGAAAAGAGCAAATATAGTGATAAATTTTTGTAAATATTTCACTAGAAAAATTTAATTTACTATCATGATTATTTTTGCTAAAGAGATTTCAACATAATATCTAAACAACTATAAAATGTTGTCAGAAACTCATTTTAACTTATAGTATTATTGATAACGAAATGAGAGCATACAACAATTCTTTAGACTTAAATCAAGATCACTTAGAGAGTAAATGAGGTTTTTATTATATTTGGTGCATTTTGGCAAAACATTCATTTTAGTGAGTCTTAATAAGTTTTGTTGAATTTAGAGTAATTTGTGCTCAAAATATGTGATAATTGAGGTTTTCAGGTTTATAAATTCATGAAGAGATGCCGAGATATTAGACCAGCAATAAGAGGAGGAAGAACATTGCAACAAATGTTATAAAACCGGCAGAACAAAAGCAGTTCTACTGCTGTCGAGTAACTCCACTGTCAGAGCAACTCGAGCAATCTGAGAAAACTTAGCACGGGTCAGCTGCAGAATTGCGATCTGTAATTTCCTAATTTAACTCATGCACCTCTTTGAGGCCTTTGTTTACCCGCTTTTTAGTTATAAAATGAGTTGCATCACATAAACCAAGGAAGAAATTATCATTAGACTAGAGAGAAAAGAAGAAGGATCAAATTGAAGAGGACGGCTTCAGAATATCAGTACTGAAAACCTGCGTACATTATTTGGATTCACTTTTTTGCCGCTTCTCAACTTATATATTTTTTTTCTTTGTCTTTATGCACGAATATCCTTGTGAACAATATGTTGATGTTTGTTTTTCTTTTCTAATATGAACCAAATTATTAGAAGGAGTTGAGTGACGAATAATCAACGGGGTTCTCAATCGTGACCTTTATGAAATATATGTCATTATCGGTGTAGCATTTTTCCACTTCTAGTAGCTATTATTATAACTGCTATTTCTGCTTGACCACCATTTATTATAGTTCAGCTAAGATAGAGCCGCTAAAGGTACTCAGTCGATATTATTAGAGTAATACTTGATCTTATTTTAGTTTCCAGATTAATTTATCTCTCAATCCATGGTATGGTTATGTGCCACCAAGAGATCATGTATTAATTGTATATGTGTACTCATCTGCTTATAGTATGAGAGACTAAAGGATCATAAGGCCACACATAGGTAGAATAGCAACTGGTCATTGTTATACTTGATAAGCCCATGAGAGTTCCACGGTTTACAATCAGAAATGCATATTATAGCGAGAAATATCATTTTACATTTGTGCTTTACTAACAACCTATTACTTTTGTACGACGGCTTTAAGCTTTTTGCACTTAATGGCAATTATGTGCTTGATTTTAATCAAGTATTTTATGTATTTTAGCATCATGGTTATTTTCAAATAAATGAGAGACTCGTATCAAAAAAATGGTACATCACTTTCGAATCCCCGTTGATTATTTAAAACCCCGTGAGAGGTGCTGCAGGTAGGAAAGAGCAGAAAACGATTAATCGAAGAATAACTGACAAGTACCGATCTCACACGTGACGGCATTTATCTACGTAAAACAGACGCCCACGTTAATTATTCATGACACTGTCTACATAATTAGATTACGACGCGATTGACTCTAATGGCCACGATCCCACGGGCTAAAATTTTTACAGACTGTTGATGGTGACGCAAGATATCGTACGGATTTAAAAATCTTCACAGACGCAGTATACGAGAGAGATCAAGGCCGCGATGAGTTTTCAACCAAACCGCTACTGTTCACCCAACAAACCAAGAGTTATCATTCATCCACGTGGTCAAACCGCGACGTTGACCGAAGGACGTGGCACAATCCCAGCGCCCAAACTGCTTTTTAACCGGCTGGCCATGATTTACCCTACGTATCTATGTGCGGGCTTCCCCTAATTTGATATCTTCCGAATCCATTTTTGGGATCCATTTTCCGTAATTCCCTCTCTACTTTGTATTTTCTACGTATTTAATAAATTCCCATTTTGCCCTTGGCTCACCCATGAGTGGCTAATTTTCTTCAAATGGGTCATTAAGTTCCAATACGTTGTTACGCTTATTTTAAATTTATTTCTTTTTCCTCTAGTTTTGTGGACGATTTGACTTTTCGTCGACAATAATACCGATTCGTTTCAGAGCATCACTACATAATCGAATTTAGCAATAAGCGTTATTATTCTCGCACGATAAAGTTCTTAAAGACCATATTGATTAGCGTGTCTGCTTAGGATTCTCATGATTTAATTGGCATTAATATGAATATTTACCTTATGGTGCATTGACGATCCCATACCCAAGTGTTTCATTTCAATAGATCTATCTTCAATTTATTTCGCCACGTAATTTCAATTTTAGAATTTTTCTATCTTTAATTTAAGTTTTAGCATATTCCAAATCATTTAACTAATAAATCCAATCCTCATTTACAAAAATTAATTATATAATACAATTAAAATCCACTCCTCGCAAGTGCTTAAGTAGTACATTAAATTTGCACAACAAGTTTTTTGGCACTGTCGGGGAGAAAGTAATTTTAATTCATAAAATTTGTACTGGTGAATAATTTCTTTTATTGTTTTCTGTATTTTTTATTAAAAAAAGTGAATCCCATTTAGAGGTTAGTATTTCTTTTTCTTCTTAAAATTCTGTAATTTACTTTTTAATTTATTTTTGTAATTTTATTTATCTTATTAATTTAATTTTGTTAATTTATTTCACGATTTTTTTTTGGTATTTTATAAAGCGCCGTAACATCGTAATAAGGTTATATTGTACTCTCCTTCCTTATTTTTATTTGTTTTGTTCCATTTATGCTATTTCGCATTTACTAGTCAGAAGTCATTATTACTTAATTCTTATCCCATAGATCTTAAACTGGTAAAACATCATATTACACAAAGACATTAAAAATAAATTAGAAACGGATTTACAAAAGTTAATTACATGAGAGGCTATTTAAGGATCATTTTTGGCCCTTGTACTAATTTGAAGACATCATACATAAAGAGCACCTAAATGTGAATGCTGTAGCTAATTAAAACTAGGTTGGTGCTAAATTGTCTCCCATATTTATGGCCTAGAAACCAGGACCATATAATCATCCGAATTCATTTCTCATGCCATATGTCAAACTTTTAAATAATGGTAATTCTTTTTCGTATCGGATGAATGAAAACTTCAGACTATTCCCATTTTCTTTAAATGACAGAGTTTCGCTCATGGTTAAATATTTGACTGCTATCAAAGATTTCATCATAAAGAACAAATGGCAACAAAATTTTTGAATAAATATTTCCAAGCAGTATAAACCAACGCTATTCTCGCAGAAATCTCTGAAGCTTACCCAAAGAGAGTAATGAAAGGAAGCCAAATAATGGAGTTTACTAATGGGCTACTCTCAAGTGTCCACACATCATGGATACGCAGAAACGGCACCAATGCCAATACTTTCGAGGATTTAATGCAAGAATGGTTAATGGCAAATGTTGGAGGAGGAGCTAATGTCAAAAGACGTAGATTCGGGGAATTCTTTCAATGACAAGTGGATAATTCCCAACAACGGAAAGTCGGTCATTCGTGAATACCAAAAGAATTAATGGAGTAAACGAGGTTCATATCACAGTCAAGTCTGGAAATCGTTAAGTTAAAGCGATAATAAGTCTCTTCACAACAGAACTACCTCAACCCGGTACTCATGGGAGGATGCATTCCACTTTCAAGAATGTTACCACTCATCGAATGTAATCGCACTATCATGGATCATGAATGAAGCGAGAGTGTGCTTCAACTCACAAGCTCAACGCCAAAGCCGGTAAGACGTGGACAACTGTTTTCTTCCGGGCCTAAACCTTGGCAATGACCGCTGAGAAAGGCAAGTTTCCAAGTCAACCAACGCCAATCCCAGCGAGTGCATGGTGAAGCAGCACTACCAATTACGGGCCAGCATTTTGAGAGAATAAAGCCGCCATGACTCTTCCGCGAAAAGGAAAAGAAGTTTATCAATAAAGCTGGAGACGCCGGTGACAAAGAAAATCAAATTGTACCTTGAATGTTGAGGACTCACCACCGAGGAGAAAGAAGAACCAACCCGCCGGTAATACGTTCAAAGCTCCATTTCTCAAAGGTTAACAAAGGAGCATGAAAATCCAAGGCGCGAGACTTAGTGCTGCAGGTGAAAGAAGCAGAATCGATTAACTTTTTAGCAATACGTAACCGAACGAAGCAATACTTAG
>JAUJEN010000051.1:0-24419 GCA_030448925.1 Citrus cavaleriei
GCGGTTACGTATTGGTTAAGGTTAACTGATTCTGCTTCTTTTCTACCCGCAGCACTCATCAAAAATAACCGCCCGGAAGCCGGGGCGCGAAGTTCGTCCAGCGGAAAGCACAACAAAACGCAGCGGCTAAAGCCTTTAAAGCGAAAGCTGGCTAAGTTCGGCCCGGACTCGGAACGGGACGACTTTAACGGGCGCATCGTGGTACCGTAATATGTTGGCACAGCCGCGTTTCAAAAATAACCACCCGGGCGCCGGGCGCCGTAAGTTCGCCCAGCAGCGGGAAAAGTGCCACAAAACGCGCGGGTTATACGGGCTGGCAGTTTGTCCGGCCGGACCTCGGGAATGGGACGACTGTGCGGCTCCGGTGTTAAAAATCGGCGGCGCCACAGCTGCCGCTTAAAAAATAACCGGCCAAGGCCGGGCGCCAAGTTCGCTCCAGCGGAAAGGCTACAAAACGCTGGCTAAAGCTCGGGGTGGCGCTGGCTGTTCATCCTCCGGCTCGAATGGGGCGGAAGACTCGCAGTGGCCTGTGGTGCCAAAATTTGTCGCGGCACAGCCGCGCCTGTGTACACCACCTCAAGGCCGGGCGCCAAGTTCGCCCAGCGAAAAGTGCTTGCTAAAACGGGCAAGCAGCAATCGGCGTTTGTCCACCGACTCGAATGGGACGAGACTTGGCAAGGCACCTGCAGCCAGTCAGGGTCGCAGGGGCAATAGTCGCCTAAAATAACTGCCCGGGCCGGGGCTAAGTTCGTCCAGCGAAGGCCACAAAAACGTGGCTATAGCTCGGGGCGGCGCTGCGTTTGTCCGCCGGACTCGGAATGGGATGACCGCGAACGGCCTGCGGCCAAAAGGTAACAGTGTTGTGCCTCGCCAAAAAATAACAACCCCGTCAGGCGCCAAGTTCGTTCACGCGCCGGACTCGGACGGGGCGACTTACAGCAGCTTGTAAAGCAAAAATCGCCGCGACACAGCTAAGGCCCAAAATAATCAAGGCCGGGCGCTTGCTCACCAGCGGAAAAGGCCACAAAACGGGTGGGCAGGCTTTAAAGGGCTGGTCCATCCGCCGGACTCATAAATGGGTGAGACGAGAGCGGCTCGCGGTGTTAGTGGCTGTCAAGGGCTCATTGCCGTCTAAAATAACTACCCGAAGGTCGGGCGCCATGTTCAAGGAAAAAACGCTGTACCCGGGGCTATAGAACAACAGAAGCCACGGCAAAGAAGCTGGCGGTTCAGTGAAAGGCTAAAACAGGCTAAAGCCTGGGGGTGGAGCTGCTGCTCTTCCGACGGAATGGGACGAGACTTTGTGGCGGCGCCCGGTGCTGTGGTTGCGCCGGCACAGCCGTTTCAAAATAACTACCCTGGTTGGGCGCCAAGTTCGCCCAGTGAAAAGGCCAAAACGGCCAGCCTGGGCTGCTGTTTCGCCCACCGGACTCCGGAATGGGATGACGGCAAGCCGCCCGGTGCTGGGAATAGGCCGCAGTACGCTACTAAAATAATTGCCATGTTCAAGGTTGGGGCCAAGTTCGCCCAGCGAAAAAGGCCAAAACGGTGGGCTATAGTCAAGGGTGGCGCTGGCAAGTTTGCTCGCCGCCTAATGGGCTGCGACATTGCTAACGGCTCGTGAGCTAAAATAGGGACGTAAGTAACAGCCGGCTTAAAAATAATACCCCAAGGCCGGGCGAAAGTTCAGGCAGAGAAAAAGGCCGAAAACGGGCGGGTTATAACAGCTGGGGAGCTGGGCTGGCTAAGTTCGCGCGCCGATGTAATGGGACGAGACTTTGCGCAGCACGCAAAAGCGAAATCAGTCAAGGGCACAGTCAAGCACCAAAAATAACTGGCCCGGGCGTCGGGCGCCAAGTTCGCCCAGCGGGAAAACGCCATAAAACGGTCATTATAGTTTTGGGGCGGGCTGTCCATCCGGGCCGGACTATAATGGGAAGCGTAGACTGGTGAGCGGCCTGTGCTAAAATAGCGCTGCCCAGCCGCTGTAACAATTACCCGCCGGGCGCTGTTCGCCCGCGAAAAGGCTACAAAATGCTATAAAAGAGATTGGGGGCGGGCTGGAAAGTTTGTCCGCCGGATCAATGGGACGACTTTCAGCGCTCGGGAAGTTAAATCAGCGCGCTACAGCCACAAGACAGGCCGTCAACTGCCCAAGGCCGGGCGCTGTTCGCCCCGAAAAGGCGAAAATGGTGGGCTATAGCCGGGCGGGTTGGTACTTGTCCGCCGAATGGGACGAGATTGCTGAAGCGGCTCCGGTGTTGAATCGCCGTACACAGCCGCGCTTCAAAAATACCACCGGGTTAGCGCCAAGTTCGTCCAGTGGAAAAAGGCCACAAAAACGGGGGTCTACAGGATTGGGGCTACCGCTGGTTCGTAGGGCTAGAAACGGGCGAGACTTGGCGCGCACCTGTGCCAAAACCAGGCCACGCGCACAGCCGCTACCAAAAAATAACCGGCTGGCGCCAAATTCGTCCAGCGGAAAAGGCCACAAAATCGGGTGGGCTATTTCGGGGTAGGGTTGGCCTTGTTTGTCCGCTGCCCGATTGGGGATGAGACTTTGCGAAGCGCCGCAGGCAAAATATGCCGAGGCACAGCCGCGCTTGCAAAATAACCGCCCGGGCCGGGCGCAGCCTGCCCAACAGAAAGGCCACAAACGCGGCTATGCTTTTGGGGCGGGCTGGCCAAGTTTCGCCCGGGCCGACTTCAATGGGGCTACACCAGGAGTGGCCTGCAGTTGTACGAGCGCTGCGGCAGGTTCAAAATATCCGCCCGAAGGCCGGGGCGCAGGTCGCCACAAAACGGTGGGCTATAGCCTTGGCGGGTGGGGTTGCTCGTCTGGCCGACTCCGGAAGCGGTGCAGTTCGTGGTGTTAAAATAGGGTCATGGTTGTTGCCGCCAAAAATAACGCCAAGGTCAGTACCAAGTTCGTCCAGCAGAAAAAGGCCAAAAACGGGCGGCTAAGGCCGGGGCGGGTTGGTTAACCGTCTACCGACTGGAATGGACGAGACTTTATGGCGGTCAGGTACCAAAATAGGCCGGTACCTTTGTGCTCAATAACCGCCCGAAGGCCGGGCGCTTGTTCGTCCAGCTGGAAAAGGCCACAAAAAATGTGGACTATAGCCCTGGGTGGCTACAAGTTCGTCTGGCCGCCGAATTACCAGTGGCTCTCCAGCATGCTGTGGCTGGCTCGGCATAGCCGCATTTAAAATAATCACCGGGTCGGGAGCCAAGTTCGCCCAGCGAAAAGGCTACAAAACGGGTAAGGTAGCTTTGGGTATGCTGCGTTTAATCAGCTGGACTTTAATGGACGACGGCGGTGTTGGGAAGGTCATGCGCATGCCGCTTTCAGGTTGCGGGTACTGCTCACCAAAAATAACCACCCGAAGGTCAAAAGCAAGTTTGTCCAGTGGAAAAGGCAAACAAAAACGGGTGGGTTATGGGCTCGGGGAGTCGGGTTGCTGGCAAAGCCCGGCGACTCGAATGATGAGATACCGCGACCGCCTTGCAGTTAAAATAGTCAAGGCACAGCCACTAAAAAATAAATTCGGGCGTCACGCCGTTCGTCTGAGCGAAAAAGGCCATTACAAAACGGGTGGTCACCTGGGGGTGGCTGGCTGTTCGCGCTGACTGAAAAGGGCAAGACTTTCATGGTGGCCTCGTGGTGCTAAAATAGGCCGGCAACAGTCACTAAAATAATCTGCCCTGCTGGGGCGCCAAGTTTTTCCAACGGAAGGCCACAAAACGGTGCTGACTTTTGGGCAAGCGGTTAGCCAAGTTCGGTCTACCGACCTTGAATCGGACGAGATTTTTGCGAGCGCCTCAGTGTGTTAAAAAACACCAAAGCACGCCTGGGCCAACAACCGCCAGAAGGTTGGGTCGTCAAGTTCGCTCCAGCGGAAAGGCCACAAAATGGTGGGTTATTGCTCAAAGGTTGCTGCTCACGATTCGAATGGGTCGAGAATTTGCAGTGGCCTTGTACTGGGGTCATGTCACAGTCACGCCTAAAAATAACCGCCCATAGGTCACGCCAAGTTCACGAAAAGGCCGAAAAAATCCAAAGGCCGACAATGGTGGGGTTCGCCGTTCGGAATCACGGATTTATGGACGAGATTTTGTGTGCGGCCTTTGCGTTAAACATAGGCCGACCAGCCGCGCCTAAAATAACCACCAAGGTCAAAAGCAAGTTCGGTCTGACCGTAAAAAGGCCACAAAATGGGGCGGCTTTAGCTCGGGTGGGTTATTAAGTTCGGCCCGCCGGACTCCTTGAATGGCTCATACTTATGAGCCCTCCATGTGCTAAAATAGGCTGCGGACCAGTCATTTCAAAATAATGCATCCGGTTGACGGACGCCAAGTTCGTTCAGCGAAAGGCCACAAAAACCGGGCGGCTATACTTTGGGGTGGGCTGGCAGTTCACGGACTTAAAGGGCTTAGACTTTGTTAACGGCTCAGAAAAGCAAAATGTCAGCGGCACAGCCGCCGCTTAAAATAACGCTCAAGGTCAAGCGGTAAGTTCGTCCGCGGAAAAAGGCTATAAAACGTGGGCGGCTATAGTTTGGGGGCAATGGCAAAGTTATCCGCCGGACACTAATGGGGCGAGACTTTGTAGCCCATGTGCTAAAATAGGCTGCGGGACAGCCGCCTAAGAAGGCCGTAACCGCCAAGGTTAATCCGGGTGCTTTTTCTACCTGCAGTTCGCCCACCGAAAAGGCCACAAAACGAGCAAGGGCTGGGCTATACTGCCTTGAGGCTGTAGCCAAGTTCGGGTCTCACCGAATCGGAATTTGGGAGGAGACATTGCAGCGCCCAGTGGAAAATAGCTCCGGTGCGTGGCCACAGCCGCTGGGTCCCAAAAATAAACGCCTGGCGCAGGGGCGCCAAGTCCATCCAGCGGAAAAAGGCCAAAACGGTGGCGATAGACTTGGGCTATGGGTTAGCTGGTTCGTCTGGCCGATTCTCGGAATTGGGCGAGCCTTTTGCGCAGCGGCACCCCATGTGCCAAAATAGCCACGGGCACAACTGCACCTAAAAATAAATCGCCGATGGCTGAAGCGCCAAGTTCGCCCAGCGGAAAAAAAGGCCACAAAACGGTGGCTATAGCCGCCTTGGGGTGGGCTGGCCGAGTTTGTCCGCCGGACTCGGATTGGGGCGAGACTTTGTAAGCGCCTGCAGCCGCGTGGTTAGGGGGCCAAGGCGCGGAAAAAGGTTACAAACGGGGTGGGCTATAGCCTTTGGCCTGGGCGGGTTGGAAGTTCTGTTCGTCTGCCGACCGGAATGGGGCGAGGTTTTGTGGGTGGCCTGTGCCAGGCCGTGGGACACAGCCGCGCCAAAATAACCGCCTGGCGCTGGGGCCAAAATGTTCGCCCAGCGGAAAGGCCACAAAACGGTGGCTATAGCTGGGGCGGGTTGGCTATAAGTTCGTCTGGCTGACTAATGGGGCGAGACTTTGCAAGCGGCCTCCGCGCCTGCTCGGAATAGGCCACGGGCACAGCCTGCGTTCAAAATAACCGCTCGGCGGCGGCGGGCGCCAAGTTCGCCTGGGGCAGCGGAAGAAGCCAAAACGGGTGGGTGGTAGCTCAGGGGCTGGCCAAGTTCGTCTGGCCGACTCCGGAATGGGATTTAGACTTTGCAGCGGCCTCAGTGTGCTAAAATAGGCCGCGCCACAGCCACTCCCAAAATAACTCCCAAGGCCAGGGCGCCAAGTTCGCCCAGCGAAAAAGGCCACAAAATGGTGGGCTATAGCCTTTCGGGGACGGGATCACGTTCGTCTCACCGGACTCGAATGGGCGAGTTTGCAGCGCCTGCAGGTTAAAATAGGCCACGGCCACAGCCGCGCCCAAAAATAACTGACCGAAAGCCGGATTGCCAACTTTGTCCAGCGGAAAAATGCCACAAAAACGGGTGGGCTATAGCCTTGGGGGGTAGGGGCCGTTCGCCCTCGACTTCGGAATGGGACGAGATTTTGCGAGCGGTTAAAGCAGGTGTTAACATAGGCCGTCATGGGCACAGCCGTTCCTATGAATAACCGCCCGAAGGCCGGAGCACCAAGTTCGTCCAGCGGAAAAAGGCCACTAAAACTGGTGGGCTATAGCCTTGGGGCGGGCTGGGCTACGTTCGCTGCCCGTCCGCTGACTCGAATAGGCTATACTTTGCGAGCGTCTGCGTCTGTGCCAAAATAGACCGGCAGGGAACAGCATGCCAAAATAACTGCTCAAGGCCGACGCCAAGTTCGCCCAGCGGAAAGGCTACAAAATGGGCGGGCTTATACCTTGGGGGGTGGCTACGTTCGCCCGTCTTCGACTCGGAATGGGGCGTAGACTATGTTAACAGCCTGTGCCAAAAATAGGCCAGCTGCGGACAGCCAAGGCCAAGAATAACCGCCTCAAGGCAATTACCACCACCGAAAGGCTTAAAAACGGTGGGTAGCTGGGGTGGGCTGGCTAAGTTCGTCCGGCCGGACTCGAATGGGACGAGCTTTGCGAAAGCAGCCTGTGCCAAAAGCGTAGACTGTGACAGCCGCTTAAGAATAATAACCGCCCGACGGCTGGGGCGCCAAGTTCGTCCGCGGAAAAGGCCAAAAGGGGGCTGCTATAGTTTGGGGTGGGCTTGGCAACGCCTCGGGTCCGCTGGACTCGGAATGGGGCGAGACTTTGTTAGCAGCCTCGTGTTAAAAAAAATAGGTCAAGGACAGCCGGCCTAAGAATAACCGCCTGAAGGCCGGGGTGCCCGCCTAATCGAAAAAAGCTACAAAATGGGTGGCTATAGCTCGGGGTGGCTGGGCAAGTTCGTCCGCCAGACTCGGAATGGGGCTAGACTTTGCGAGAGAGCCTGCTGTTAAAAAATAGGCCGCGCCTCCAGCCAAGGCTTAAAATAACCCAAGGCCGGGGCAGCCAAGTTTGTCCAGTGGAAAAAGGTACAAAAACGGTGGCTATAGCCTTGGGGGGTAGGCTGGCTAAGTTCGTCCGGCTGGACTCGGAATGAGGCAAGACTTCATGCGACTGGCTCAGTATGGAAAAAGGTCGGCAGAGAGGCGCTGCCCTAAAAATAACTGCCCGGAAGCCGGGTTGCCAAGTTCGGCCCAGCGGAAAATGCCACAAAATGGTGGCTACACTTGGGGTGGGCTGGCTGTTCGTCCGCTGGACTTGGAATGCGTGAGATTTCATGAAGGCCTCAGGTGTTAAAATAGGTCAAGCACAGCCACCCAAAAATAAGCACTGTCAAGCCAAAACCCCCCAGCGGAAAAAGGTCAAAAAAATGGGTGGGCTATAGCCTTGGGGGTGGGGCTGGCCATGTTCGTCTGCCGGACTCGGAATGGGGGGGACTTTGTGAGGCGTCCCCGTGTGCCAAATATAGGCCACGGGCATGGCCGCGCCCAAAAATGACCGCCCGAAGGTCGGGCACCAAAACCCCCCAGCGGAATAAGGCCAAAAAAAGGGGTGGGCTATAGCCTTGGGGGTTGGGGCTGGCCAAGTTCGTCCGCCGGACTCGGAATGGGGCGAGACTTTGCAAGGGGCCTCCGTGTGCAGAATATAGGCCGCGGGAACAGCCGCACCCAAAAATGACAGCCTGAAAGTCGGGTCCCCAAGTTCGTCCGCCGGAAAAAGGCCAAAAAACGGGGAGGGCTATAGCCTTGGGGTTGGGGCTGGCCAAGTTCGTCCGTCGGACTCGGAATGGGCCGAGACTTTGCGAGCGGCCTCCATGTGCCAAAAATAGGCAACGGGCACAGCCACACCCAAAAATAAGGGCCCGAAGGTCGAGGTGTCAAAACAGCCCAGCTGAAAAAGGGCAAAAAAACAGGTGGGCTATAGCCTTGGGGTTGGGGCTGGCCAAGTTCGTCCGCCCAACTCGGAATGGGGCGAGACTTTATGCAGGGGTGCCAAAAATAGGATGTCGCGGACGCAGCCACTTAAAAATGACCTCCCGAAGGTCGGGTCCCCAAGTTCGTCCGCCGGAAAAAGGCCAAAAAAAGGGGAAGGCTATAGCCTTGGGGTTGGGGCTGGCCAAGTTCGTCCGCCGGACTCAGAATGGAGTGAGACTTTGTGAGGGGCGTCCATGTGCCAAAAATAGGTCACGAACACAGGCACGCCCAAAAATAAGCGTCCGACGGTCGGGGCGCCAAAACCCCCCCGCGGAAAAAGGCCAAAAAAACGGGTTGGCTATAGCCTTGGGGGTGGGGCTGGCCATGTTCGTCCGCCGGACTCGGAATGGGGCGAGACTTTGCGAGCCTCCCCATGTGGCAAATATAGGCCGCGGACACAGCCGTGCCTAAAAATAAGCACCCGAAGGTCCGGTCCCCAAGTTCGTCTGCCGAAAAAAGGCCAAAAAACGGTTATGATTGGGGGGAAGGGGGTGGGTTATGTTACAAGCTCGTCTCACGGACTCCTAACATGTAGACTTCACGAGGGGCCTCCATGTGCTGCAAGCAAAATAGGCCAAGCGGGCACAGCCACTAAATGACCGGTCAAGGTCGGGTCCCCAAGTTCGTCCCGGCCGGAAAGGCCAAAAAAGGGGTGGCTATAGCCTCAAAGGGCTGGCCAAGTTCTCGTCGGCCGGACTCCGCAATGGGGCGAGACTTTGCAGGGGCGTTTCCCATGTGCTAAAATAGGGTCAGGGCACAGCCACGCCCAAAAATAAGTGCCCGGTTGAGCCAAAACCCCCAGCAGAAAAAAGGCCAAAATGGGTGGCTATAGCCTTGGGGGGCTGGCTGGCCAAGTTCAATCCCAGACTCGGAGGGGGCTTGACTTATGTAGGGCCTGCAGCAAAATAGGCCGTGTACACAGCCGCGCCCAAAAATAAGTTCCCGAAGGTCCGGTCCCCAAGTTCGTCCGCCGCAAAAATGCCCGAACAACGGGTGGGCTATATAGCCTGGGGTTGGCTGTTCGGTCTCACCGGGACTCGGAATGGAGCCAGACTTTGCGAGTGGCCTCCGTATGCCAAAAATAGGATGTGGCCACAGCCGCACCCAAAAATAAGCACCCGAAGGTCCCGTCCCCATGTTCGTCCGCCGCAAAAATGCCCAAACAACGGGTGGGCTATAGCCTTGGGGGGTGGGGCTGGCCAACTTCGTCCGCCGGACTTGGAATGGGGACAGACTTTACGAGGGGCCTCCGTATGCCAAAAATAGGCCACGGGCACAGCCGCGCCCAAAAATAAATGCCCGAAGGTCCTGTCCCCAAGTTCGTCCCCCGTAAAAATGCCCAAACAACGGGTGTGCTATAGCCTTGGGGTCAAGCCGTTCGTCACTGGACTCGAGGGGCTTTGACTTTACAGGGGCCTGTAAAAATAGGCCGTGGTCAGCACAGCCACGCCCAAAATAAGCGCCTGGGTTCCGGGTCCCCAAGTTCGACCGCCGAAAAAATGCCAAAAAAACGGTGGGCTATAGCTGGGGGTGGGCTGGCTGCCCGGGTCACGGACTCGGAATGGGGCCAGACTTTGGCGAGTGGCCTCTGCAGTGGTGTTGTAAGCAATAGGCCACTGACACAGCCTGTTCAAAATAAGCACCACAACCGTCCCCAAGTTCGCCTGCAAAAGGCCAAAAAAAAAGGGCTATGATTGGGGGGTTATGCAAGCTCGTCTGGCCGGACTCGGAATGGCGAGACTTTACGAGGGGCCTCCACGCGTTGTGGCCAGGCCGCATGGCACAGCCATTAAAAATGACCGCCTGGTCGGGTCCCCAAGTTCGTCTTCGCCTGAAAAAAGGCCAAAAAGGGTGGGCTATATCAGCCTTAAATGGGTGGCTTAAGTTCGTCTGGACTCGCAATGGGGCGAGAGACTTTTAGGGGCGTCTATGTGCCAAAAAAATAGGTCCGGGCACACCACGCCCAAAAATAAGTGCCTGGTTGAGCGCCAAACCCCTAGCAGAAAAAAAGGCCAAAAATGGGGCGGGCTATAGCTCTGGGCACAAGTTCGTCTGGCCGGACCTGAATGGGGCGAGACTTTCGCGGTAGAGACTGCAGTTCCAAATATAGGCCGCCACAGCCACGCCCAAAAAATGACCGCCTGTAGGTCGGGTCCCGTTCGTCTACGAAAAGGCCAAAAAGGGGAGGGCTATAGCCTTTTGGGGCTGGGATCACAAGTTCGGTCCGACTCGAATGGGACTAAACTTCATGCTAGGGGCCTGTGCTGTGTAGGCCACTGGCATAGCCGCACCCAAAAATGACCGCCCGAGGGTTGGGTCCCCAAGTTCATCTGCCGGAAAAAGGCCAAAAAAAGGGGTGGGCTATAGCCTTGGGGGGTGGGGCTGGCCAAGTTCGTCCGCCGGACTCGCAATGGGGCGAGACTTTGCGAGGGGCGTTCATGTGCCAAAAATAGGCCGCGGGCACAGCCACGCCCAAAAATAAGTGCCCGAAGGTTGGAGCGCCAAAACCCCCCAGCAGAAAAAGGCCAAAAAAATGGGTGGGCTATAGCCTTGGGGGGTGGGGCTGGCCAAGTTCGTCCGCCGGACTCGGAATGGGGCCAGACTTTGCGAGGGGCCTCCGTGTGCCAAAACTAGACCGTGGCGTAGCCGCACCCAAAAATAAGCACCCGAAGGTCCCGTCCCCAAGTTCGTCCGCCGCAAAAATGCCCAAAAAACGGGTGGGCTATAGCCTTGGGCTGGCGTTCGGCTGCCCGCCGACTCTGAATGGGGCCAGACTTTTGCAAGGGCCTCCGTAGGTGCCAAAATAGGTCGAGGGTACAGCCAGACGCAAAATAAGCGCTCTCGGGTCCTGTCCCTCAAGTTCGTCCGCTGCAAAAATGCTCTAAAAACGGTGGGCTATAGCCTTGGGGGACGGGCTGGCCGTTCTGGCCCACGGACTCGGAGTGGGGCTTGACTTTGAGGCCTCCTGCGGTGCAAAAGGCCACGGGCACAGCCGCGCCCAAAAATAAATGCCCGAAGGTCCTGTCCCCAAGTTCGTCCGCCGCAAAAATGCCCAAACAACGGGTGGGCTATAGCCTTGGGGGTTGGGGCTAGCCAAGTTCGTCCGCCGGACTCGGAGTGGGGCTTGACTTTGCGAGGGGCCTCCGTGTGCCAAAAATAGGCCGTGGGCACAGCCGCGCCCAAAAATAAGTGCCCGAAGGTCCGGTCCCCAAGTTCGTCCGCCGCAAAAATGCCCGAACAACGGGTGGGCTATATAGCCTTGGGGGGTGGGGCTGGCCAAGTTCGTCCGCCGGACTCGGAATGGGGCCAGACTTTGCGAGTGGCCTCCGTGTGCCAAAAATAGGCCGCTGTCACTACCGCGCCCAAAAATAAGCGCCCGAAGGTCCTGTCCCCAAGTTCGTCCGCCGCAAAAATGCCCAAAAAACGGGTGAGCTATAGCCTTGGGGGCTAAGGCTGGCCAAGTTTGTCCGCCGGACTCGGAATGGGGCCAGACTTTGCGAGGGGCCTCCGTGTGGCAAAAATAGGCAGAGGGCACAGCGGCGCCCAAAAATAAGCGCCCGAAGGTCCTGTCCCCAAGTTCGTCCGCCGCAAAAATGCCCAAAAAATGGGTGGGCTATAGCCTACTTTGGGGGGCTTGGCTGGGCTGCCCGTCTGGCCGGGCCTTGGAATGGGGCCAGACTTCATGTAGGGGCCTGCAGCCAAAATAGACCACGGCGAGCTGCACCCAAAAAATAAGAAGGCACGGGTTCCAAGTTCACTCACAAAAATCCTTTAACAACGGGCTATATAGTAAATGGGGCGGGCTGGCTGTCTGTCTCACGGGCCTCGAATGGGGCTGACTTTTAGGGGCTCAGGTGCTGTGGGGCCAGGTGGCTGGCACTACTGCTGCCCAAAATAAGCTACCTGCGTCCGTCCAAGTTCGTCCAAGTAAAATGCCCAAAACGGGTAGCTATAATTGGGGCTAAGGCTGGCCAAGTTTGTCCGCCGGACTTAATGGGGCCAGACTTTTAGGGCCCGTGGCAAAATAGGCAGAGGCATGCGCGCCCAAAATAAGTGCCCAAGGTCCCGTCCCCAAGTTCGGCTCCCGCAAAAAATGCCCAAAAATCTGGGCTATAGCCTGGGACGGGCTGTTCGCCCGGACTCGGAGTGGGGCTTGACTTTCGCGAGGGCCTCCGCAGTGTAAATAGGTCCGGTGGGCACAGCTGCCGCCTGGGCAAAAAATAAGTGCTCAAGGGCGTCCGGTCTCGTTCGTCTGCCGCAAAAATCCCGAACAACGGGCTATATAGCTCGGGCGGAAGGCCTCGGGTCTCTCGGACTGAATGCGGCCAGACTTAAGCGAGTGGCCTCAGATGTTGCGGGTCAGGATGTGGGCACTGCCGCGCCCAAAAATAAGCGCCCGAAGGTTCCGTCCCCAAGTTCGTCCGCCGCAAAAATGCCCAAAAAAGGGTGGGCTATAAACTCGGGGCGGGGCCGACAGTTCGTCCCGGCCTCGAATGGGGTCGATTTTCCGAGTGGCTCTGCAGTTAAAATAGGCCACGGACACAGCTGCATTCCAAAATAAGCACCTGAAGGTCCGTCCTCAAGTTCGTCTCGCCGCAAAAAATGCCCAAAAACGGTGGGTTATAGCTCTTGGCTGTTCGGTCCACGGACTTGAATGGGGCCAGACATTGCGTAGGGCCTGAAAGTGCCAAAATAGGCGATGTGCACAGCCAAGCCCAAAAATAAGCTGCTCAAGGTCGTGGTGCCAAACCCCTGCAGAAAAATGGGCTAAAAACGGTGGCTTATAGGCCATTGGGGCGTATGGGCGGGCCATGTTCGTCCTCCGGACTCGGAATGGGGCCAAACTTTACGAGGCCTCCGTGTTCCAAAAATAGGCCGAGGGCACCGCCACACCCAAAAATAAGCGCCCGAAGGTACTGTTCCCAAGTTCGTCTTCACGCAAAAAATGCCCAAAAACGGTGAGCTTATACCAAGGGTTGGCTAAGTTCGTCCCCACGGGACTGAATGGGGCCAGACTAAGTAGGGCCTCGTGGCAAAATTGGCAGAGGGAACAGCTGCGCCGAAAAATAAGCGCCCGAAGGTCCTGTCCCCAAGTTCATCCGCCGCAAAAATGCCCAAAAAAAGGATGGGCCTGGGGGCAGGCTGTTCGTCACTGACTGAATGGGGCCAGACTTTGCGAGGGGCCTCCGTGTACC
The DNA here is from genome assembly GCA_030448925.1 of Citrus cavaleriei. Classification (NCBI taxonomy): domain Eukaryota; kingdom Viridiplantae; phylum Streptophyta; class Magnoliopsida; order Sapindales; family Rutaceae; genus Citrus; species Citrus cavaleriei. The sequence goes on from JAUJEN010000051.1 coordinate 13,057, forward strand.
AAAAATAAGTCCCGGGCATAGCCGTGCCCAAAAATAACTGCCCGAAGGTCCGGTCCCCAAGTTCGTCCGCCGCAAAAATGCCCAAAAAACGGGTGGGTTATGATTTCAGGGGGTGGGCTGTTCGGGTCCACTGCCCTCGAATGGGGCCAGACTTGGGAGTGGCCTGCGGTCCCAAAAATATGCCACGGGCACAGCCGCCTGAAAATAAGCTACTGAACCGGACCCCAACTCGCCCACCGCAAAATCCCCAAAAATCTAAAGGAAGTTATGGGGCTAAGGCTGGCCAAGTTTGTCCACTGACTGAATGGGGCCAGACTTTATGCAGGTGCCTCCTGTGGCAAAATAGGCAGAGGGCATGTCAGCGCGCCCAAAATAAGCGCTGAAGGTCCTGTCCCCAAGTTCGTCCACAAAATGCCTAAAACGGGCGGGTTATAAAGGGCTGGCTGTTCGTCCCGCCAGACTGGAATGGGGCCAGACTTTGTAGGGGCCTGTGGTGCTGTGGGGCCAGGCTGGGCACAGCCGCGCCCAAAAATAAGTGCCCGAAGGTCCGGTCCCCGAAGTTCGTCCGCCGCAAAAATCCCCGAACAACGGGTGGGCTATATAGCCTTGGGGGGTGGGGCTGGCCAAGTTCGTCCGCCGGACTCGGAATGCGGCCAGACTTTGCGAGTGGCCTCCGTATGCCAAAAATAGGATGTGGCCACAGCCGCACCCAAAAATAAGCGCCCGAAAGTCCGGTCCCCAAGTTCGTCCGCCGCAAAAATGCCTAAAACGGGCGGGTATAGCTGTGGAGCTGGCTGTTCGTCCGCCGACTCGAACAGCGACATGGGGCCACATTCGAAATGAAAAATAGGCGACAGTGCACAGCCGCCTAAAAATAAGCTACCAAGGTCGTGGTGCGTTAAACCCCATGCAAAAAATGGCCAAAAACGGCGGCTATAGCCTGGGGGCGGGCTGGCTATGTTCGGCTGCCCTAATGGGGCCAGACTTTTAGGGGCCTCCGGTGCTGGGGGTCACACCGCGGGCGTAGCCGCACGCAAAAATAAACACCGGTCCTGGCCCCCAAGTTCGTCCCGGCCGCAAAATGCCTAAAACGCTGGCTATAGGGCTGGGCGTAATAGTTACCAAGTTCGTCCACGGACTTAATGGGGCCTCGACATTGCGAGGGCCTGAAAGTGCCAAAAATCGCCACGTGCACAACCGCGCCACTTAAAATAAGCGCCAAGGTCGGTGCCAAAAACCCCTTGCAGAAAAAATGGCTAAAACGCAAAGGGTTACTATACTTTGTGGGTTGGGCTTGGCTGTTCACCGGACTCGAATGGGGCCAGACTTTGCAGTAGGGCCTGTTCCAAAAATAGGCCGAGGGCACCGCCACACCCAAAAATAAGCGCCCGAAGGTACTATTCCAAGTTCGTCCGCCGCAAAAAATGCCCAAAAACTAAAGTAGCTATAGCAAAGGGCTGGCTGTTCGGGTTCCACGGACCCAATGGGCTGACTTACAGGGGCCTCCGTGTGGCAAAAATTGGCAGAGGGAACAGCTGCGCCGAAAAATAAGCGCCCGAAGGTCCTGTCCCCAAGTTCATCCGCCGCAAAAATGCCCAAAAAATGGGTGGGCTATAGTAAAAGGGGCGGGTAGGCCAAGTCTCTCACGACTCGAATGGGACCAGACTTACAGGGCCTCCGTGTACCAAAATAAGTTCCTGCATAGCTGCTCAAAATAACTGCCCGAAGGTCCGTTCCCCAAGTTCGTCGGCCGCAAAAATGCTCAAAAACGGGCGGGTTATAAAAGGGGATGGCTGTTCGTCCTGCCTTGAACGGGGCCAGATTTTGGGAGTGGCCTTCCCGTGTCCAAAAATATGCTAATGAACAGCCGCGCTTGAAAATAAGCCCTCCCCGAATGTCCGACCCCAACTTCGCCCACCGCAAAATGCTCTAAAACGGTGCAGGTTATAGCGGGGTTGGCCAAGTTCGTCCGCCGGACTCTTTGAATGGGCCAGGCTTGAGGGCCTCCGTGGTGCAGTGGGGGCCAAGCCACGGACAGCCGCATCTAAAAAAATAAGCACCAAGGTCCGTCCCCAAGTTCGGTCTCACGCAAAAAATGCCCAAAATATAGGGAGAATGCTGGCTTTATAAATTGGGGCGTTCGTCTGCCTATCGAATGGGGCCAGACTTATAGAGGCCTGGTAGCTGTAAAACTAGACCGCGCAGAGGCGCACGGAAAAATAAGCACCCCATGAAGGTCCCGCCCCAAGTTCGTCTCAAAGCCTAAAAAGCGGCTATAATGGGTTAGCATAAGTTCGTCTGGACTTGAATGGGGCCAGACATTGTGGGGCCTGAAAAGCAAAATCGCCACGTGCACAACCGCGCCTAAAAATAAGCTACCAAGATCGCGCCAAAACCCCCGCAGAAAATGGCTAAAACGGTGGCTATAATTAAAGTCAGGGGTGAGCTGGCTATGTTCGTCCGCCGACTCCTGAATGGGGCCAGACTTATGCGAGGGGCCTGTGTGTTCCAAAAAATAGGCCGAGGGCACCGCCACACCCAAAAAATAAGTCACCAAGGTGGCTGTTCTCAAGTTCAAAAATGGCTAAAAACTATGGGCTATACCTTGGGGGAGGGCTGTTGGCCAAGTTCGTCCGCCGACCTGAATGGTGCCGACTTATGGGGCCTGCAGGAAAAATTGGCAGAGGGAACAGCTACGCCAAAATAAGCTGAGGTCCTGTCCCCAAGTTCATCCACGAAAAATGCCCAAAAACGAAAGCCAGGCTATACCTGGGGCGGTAGGCCAAGTTCGTCCGCTTGACTGAATGGGGCCAGACATTGCGAGGGGCCCGAGTGCTGTACCACACAGCACAACCGCTGCTAAAAATAAGCTACCTAAAGGTCGTGGTGCCAAACCCCTGCAGAAAAAAATGGCCAAAACGGGGCGGGCTATATCAAAGGAGTTGGCCATGTTCGTCCACTGACTCGAATGGGGCTAGACTTCATGTAGGGCCTCCGGTTCCACAAATAGCCGAGGCACCGCCACACCCAAAAATAAGCTACCAAGGTACTATTCCCAAGTTCGTCTGGCCGCTTAAAAATGCCCAAAAAAACTATAATTAAAGGGCTAAGTTCGTCTGCCGTACTCGGAATGGGGCCAGACTTTAGGGGCCTCCGTAGGTAAAAATAGGCAGAGGAACAGCTACCAAAAAATAAGCGCATCGAAGGTCCCGCTCAAGTTCATCCGCCGCAAAATGCCCAAAAAGGGGCGGGCTATACCAAAGGGGGCACATGTTCGGGTCTGGCCGGACTCGAATGGGGCCAGACTTATGTAGGGCCCACCAAAATAAGTCCCGGCATAGCCTTGCCCAAAATAACTGCTCCAAGGTCCGGGTCCCCAAGTTCGTCTACCGCAAAATGCCTAAAACTAAAGGGTGGCTATAAAAGGGCCAAGTTCGTCCGCCGGCCTCGGAATGGGGCCAGACTTTGGGAGTGGGCTCCGTGTCCCAAAAATATGCCACGGGCACAGCCGCGCCTGAAAATAAGCGCCCGAATGTCCGGACCCCAACTTCGTCCACCGCAAAAATGCCCAAAAAACGGGTAGGCTATAGCCTTGGGGGGTGGGGCTGGCCAAATTCATCCGCCGGACTCGGAATGGGGCCAGGCTTTTCGAGGGGCCTCCGTGTGCCAAAAATAGGCCGATGGTACAGCCGCACCCAAAAATAAGAGCCCGAAGGTCCTGTCCCCAAGTTCGTCCGCCGCAAAAATGCCCAAAAGCTAAAGGGTATAGCTCTGGGACGGGCTGACAAGTTCGTCCACTGCCGGAATGGGGCCAGACTTTGCGAGGGGCCTCCGTGTTCCAAAAATAGGCCGAGGGCACCGCCACACCCAAAAATAAGCGCCCGAAGGTACTATTCCCAAGTTCGTCCGCCGCAAAAATGCCCAAAAAAAGCGAAGCTATAAATGGGGCTGGCCAAGTTCATCTCACGGATTCGAATGGGGCCGACTATGCAGGGCCTGTGGTGGTAAAAATAGGCAGAGGGAACAGCTGCGCCGAAAAATAAGCGCCCGAAGGTCCCGTCCCCAAGTTCGTCCGCCGCAAAAATGCCCAAAAAACGGGTGGGCTATAGCTCAAAGGGCTGGCTGTTCCGTCCGCCGCCCTGGAATGGGGCCAGACTTCATGAAAGCCTGTACTAAAATAAGTCCCGCATAGCTGCGTTAAAATAATCTGCCCAAGTCCGTCCCCAAGTTCGTCCGCCGCAAAAATGCCCAAAAACGGGTGGGCTAAAGCGGGGGCTGTTCGGGCTGGCCATTCTCACTGAATGGGGCCAGATTTCCAGGGGCCTCTGCTGGGGTTCAGATCAAGTACAGGCGAAATAAGACCTAAAAATAGCACCAAGGTCCCATTCCAAAGTTCGTCTACCGCAAAAATGCCTAAAACTAAAGGCTATACTGGGGCTAGCTGTTCGTCTGCCGGACTCCTGAATGGGGCCAGACATTGCGTAGGGCCCGAGTGCCAAAATAGGCTACAGCACAACTGCTAAAAATAAGCGCCCGAAGGTCGTGGTGCCAAAACCCCCCTGCAGAAAAATGGCCAAAAAACGGGTGGGCTATAGCCTTGGGGGGTGGGGCTGGCCATGTTCGTCCGCCGGACTCGGAATGGGGCCAGACTTTGCGAGGGGCCTCCGTGTTCCAAAAATAGGCCGACGGTACAGCTGCATTTAAAAAATAAGCGCTCAAGGTCCTGTCCTGCAAGTTCGTCTGGCCGCGAAATGCCTAAAAACGGTATAGCTGGGGGGCTGGGCTGTTCGGTCTCCGGACTCGAATGGGGCCGATTTCCTAGGGGCCTGTGGTAAACTAGATCATACAGACAAAAATAGGCACCAAGGTCCCGTCCCAAAGTTCGTCTGCCGCAAAATGCCTAAAAAACGGTATAGCCTGGGGCGGGCTAGCTAAGTTCGTCCACGGACTGAATGGGCCAGACATTGCGAGGGGCCTCCGAAAAGTGCTGTAAAATAGGCCATACAGTGCACAACCGCTACTTAAAAAATAAGCTACCAAGGTCGTGGCAAAACCCCTGCAGAAAATGGCTAAAAACGGGCGGGCGGTATAGCTCAAATTGGGTGAGCTATGTTCGGGCCGGACTTAATGGGGCCGACTTTTCCGAGGGTCCTCCGTGTTCCAAAATAGGCTGACGACAGCCGCATTTAAAAATAAGCGCTCAAGGTCCCGCCCCCAAGTTCGTCTCCGCAAAATGCCCAAAAACGGGTGGGCTTTTAATATTGGGGGTTGGTCGACAAAGTTCGTCTCACGGCCTCTGAATGGTCAAAGGCCAGACTTTGGCGAGGGCCTCCGTGGTGCTGTGGGCAAAAATAAGTCCCGCATAGCCGCGCTCAAAATAACTGCCCGAAGCCCGTCCCAAGTTCGTCTCACGCAAAATGCCTAAAAAACGCGGCTATGCTCGGGGGGCGGGTTGGCTAACTTCGTCCGCTGGACTGAATTCCGGGCCAGACTTTAGGGGCCTGTGGTGCCAAAAACTAGACCGTATGAAGCCGCACTCAAAATAAGCACCAAGGTCCCGGCCCCAAAGTTCGTCTGCAAAAAATGCCCAAAAAGCGGGATATAGCCTGGGGGCTAGTTCGTCCACGGACTTTACTTGAATGGGGCCAGACATTGCGAGGGGCCTCCGAGTGCCAAAAATAGGCCACAGGCACAGCCGCGCCCAAAAATAAGCGCCCGAAGGTCGTGGTGCCAAAACCCCCCTGCAGAAAAATGGCCAAAAAAGAGGCTATAAATTTTGCTCTCAGAGATGGCTATAATTGTTCGTCTACCGGACTCGAATGGGCCAGACTTTCCGAGGGTCCTCGTGTTCCAAAATAGGCCGACGGGTACAGCCGTAAAAATAAGCCTCAAGGTCCCCGCCCCCAAGTTCGTCTGCCGCAAAAATGCCTAAAACGCGGCTATAGCTTGGGGGACAAGTTCGCTCCCGCCTCAATTCGGGGCCACACTTTTGCGAGGCCTGTGGTACCAAAAATAAGTCCCGCATAGCTGCGCTCAAAATAACTGCCCGCAGCTCCGTCCCCTAAGTTCGTAAAAATGCCCAAAAACTTAAAGCGGCAATAGCTCGGGGGCGGAAGGGTCACAACTTCGTCACGGACTCGAATTGGGCCGACCATGAGGGCCTCCGTAGCTAAAATTGTAACTACATGTGAAGCTGCACTCAAAAAATAAGCACCAAGGTCCCCCCCAAAGTTCGTCTACGCAAAATGCCTAAAACGCATGGCTATAGTGGGGGCTTGGGTTCGTCTACGGACTCGAATGGGGCCGAGACATAGGCCTGAAAGTGCTAAAAATAGGTACAGTGCACAACCGCTGCCCAAAAAATAAGCTCCCGAAGGTCGTGGTTCCAAAACCCCACTGCAGAAAAATGGCTAAAAACGGGTCATATAAATAAAAAGGGCTGGCTGTTCGTCACGGACTCTAATGGGGCCAGACTTTTGCATGTAGGGGCCTCTGTAGGTAAAAATAAGTCCCGCATAGCTGCGACCAAAAATAACTGCCCGGTCCCGTCCCCAAGTTCGTCTGGCCGCAAAATGCCCAAAAACCTGGCTATAAATTAAAGCGGGCTGGCTTAAGTTCGTCCACGGCCTCGGAATGGGGCCAGACTTTGGGAGGGCCTGTTCCAAAATATGCCACGGCACAGCTGCTGGCTGAGAATAAGCGCTTTAATGTCCGGACCCCAACTTCGCTCACCGCGAAAATGCCTAAAACTGGTGAAGCCTATAAATTGGGGCTGGGCTGGCTAAATTATCCGGCTTGGACTCGGAATGGGGCCAGGCTTTTCGAGGGGCCTCCGTGTGCCAAAATTAGGCCGATGGTACAGCCGCACCCAAAAATAAGAGCCCGAAGGTCCTGTCCCCAAGTTCGTCCGCCGCAAAAATGCCCAAACAACCCATGGCTATAAAGCCTGGGTGGCTGGAAGTTCGTCCCGACTCGAATGGGGCTGCACTTTGCGTAGGGCCTCTGTGTAGGTATTAAAAATAAGTCCCGGGCATAGCCGTGACCAAAAATAACTGCCCGAAGGTCCGTCCCCAAGTTCGTCAGCCGCAAAAATGCCCAAAACCATGCTTATAGGGCTCAAAGGGCTGGCTGTTCACCGCTGCCTCGGAATGAAGCGACTTTGGGAGTGGGCCCGTGTCCCAAAATATGCTACACGGCACAGCCGCTTGAGAATAAGCGTACCAATGTCCGGACCCCAACTTCAGCCCAACGTAAAAATGCCTAAAAACGAAGTATAGCCTGGGGCCAAAGGCTGGCCACCATCCACGACCCAATGGGGCCAGACTTTCCGAGGGTCCTCCGTGTTCCAAAAATAGGCCGACGGTACAGCCGTACGAAAAAATAAGCGCCCGAAGGTCCTGTCCCCAAGTTCGTCTCACGCAAAATGCCTAAAACGAAGCGGGGCTTATAAATTGGGGGTGGCTGGACAAGTTCGGCCCTACTGCCTGAATGGGGCCAGACTTTCATGAAGTGGCCTGTGGTGCTAAAATAAGCCACTCTGGACATGCAGACTCCAAAAAATAAGCACCTGAAGGTCCATCCTACAAGTTCGTCTGGCTGCAAAATGCCCAAAATGGAAGTATACCTTGGGCATGGGCTGGACAAGTTCGTCTGCCTGCCTGAACGGGGCCAGATCTGCCAGGGGCCTCCAGCAAAGGTAACTAGACCGTATGAAGCACCAAAAAATAAGGCACCCAAGGTCCTGGCCCCAAGTTCGTCTACCGCAAAATGCCCAAAAACGGAAGCATATAGCTCAAAGGCTGGCCAAATTCGTCTGCATGGACCTCGAATGGGGGCGACTTATGAGGGGCCTGTGGTACCAAAATAGGCCGAGGGTACAGCCGACACAAAAATAAGGCTCAAGGTCCTGTCTCAAGTTCGTCTCACCGAAAAATGCCTGGGAAAAAACGCGCGAGCTATGTACTTTGGGTCAAGGTTATGTTCATCTGGTCATTGACCTTGAATGGGCCAGATTTTGCGAGGGGCTCGCTGTGGTGGCAGGGGGTAGTAGCGTAGGGCACAATGGGCGCCTAAAATAAGCGCCTCAAGGTCCTGTCCCAAGTTCGTCTGGCCGCAAAATGCCCAAAAATGGAAATAATTAAATGGCCTGGGTTGTTCGGTCTCACGTTCCCCTGAATGGGGCTAGATTTTCCGAGGGCCTCCGAGCTGTGGGCTAGACCACGCCAGAATGCACCCAAAAATAAGCGCCTGTCCGGGTCCCTAAGTTCTTCGTCATTGCAAAATGCCCGAACAAATTTGGGAAGGGCTATAGCTCGCCTTGATAAGTTCATTCGTCTGCCGACCGACTTTACGGGCTCAGACTTCTATGAAAGTACCTCCAGATGCTAACAATAGGATGTGGCCACAGCCGCACTCTAAAATAAGCACCAAAGTCCGTCCCAAGTTCGTCCACGCAAAATGCCTAAAAACCAATAAGTCATACGGTTAAGGCATACATTAAGTTCGTCCACTGGACTCGGCATGGGGCCATTACATTGAGGGGCCTCGAAAGTTGCACAAATAGGCAGCACAGCCAGCCTGAAAAATAAGCGCCTGGATCTGTCGCAAAAACCCCAAAGAGTAAAAATGGCTAAAACAGTGGCTATAGCCTGAGGGGGTTGGGGTCACAACCCTTCATCACCGGACCTTCCTGAATGGGCCACTTATGTAGGGCTTCGTGCTGTAATAGGGGTCAAGGCGGTTGCTTCAAAAATAAGCTCCCGGCGTCCGTCCTCAAGTTCATCCACCGCAAATTGCCTTAAAAACGGGTGGTACAGCTTTACTGGAAGGGGCAGGCCAAGTTCGGGCGCTGACCGGAGGGCTTGACTTCATGAGGGGGCCTCCGTAGCCAATAACACAGTCAGGCACAGCCGCCGCCTAAAATAAGCGCCATGTCCGGGTCTCAAGTTCGTCCGCCGGTAAAAGCGTTCCGGTCAACGTGGCTATATACCGGAAGGGCTGGGCTGTTCGGTCTGGCTGACTCTAACGGGCCAGATTTCGCGAAAGTGGCCTCCTCGAGCGCCAAAAATAGATGCTCACAGTTGCTACTAAAAATACGCCCAGTCCGTCCTAAGTTCGTCTACCGCAAGAATGCCCAAAAACGGAAGTAATATACCAAAGGGTATAGCTAAGTTCAATCACCGGACCTGAATGGGGCCGACATTGCTAGGGCCTCCGAGTAGTAAAATAGCCACAGCAATACCAGCCTAGTACAACAAGCCTCAAGGTCAAGCTAAAACCCCCGCAGTAAAATGGCCAAAAACGGGTGGGCTATAGCCTTGGGGGCTGGCTGGCCAGCGTTCGTCACGACCGGGAGCGGGCCGACTTTCATAGTGGGGCCTCCGTAAGGGCAAAATAGCGAGGGAACAGTCACGCAAAATAAGCTGCTCATGTCCCGCCCTGTTCGTCTGGCCGCAAAATGCCCAAAAGTACCCGTGGCTATAGCCTTGGGGTGGTTGGCTGTCTGTCCGGACTCGTAGTGCCAGTTTGCAGGGCTCAGCACTAAAAATAGGTCCTGCATAGCTGCGGCCTAAAAATAACTGCCCGCGTCCGCTCCCCAAGTTCGTCTGGCCGCAAAATGCCCAAAAACGGTGGGGCTTATAGCCTTTAGAATACCGCTAAGTTGTTCGCTGACTCGGGAATGGGCCAGGATTTGGCGTAGGGCCCACAAAAGAAAAATTGACGCCGTCACAGCCGCCGCCTGTAAAATAAGCCAAAGCGTCCGGGTCCATCGAAGTTCGTCTGGCCGTTAAAAAATGCTCAAAATCAGCGAACAGGCTCAAAGGGCTGGTTGTTCACGACTCTGGAATCGTGGGCCAGACTTTCATGAGGGGCCTGAAAAATAGGCAGAAGGAACAGCTGGCGCCCAAAAATAAGCGCCCGGGCGTCCTGGCTCCTGTTCGCCTGGCCAAGAAAATGCCTAAAATAAAGGGCTATACCTCAAGGACAAGTTCGGCCTCACGGACTTCAGAAGGGGCGATTATGAGCCTGTGGTAAAAATAGGCAGAGAAGGCGCCAAAATAAGCGCCTGGTCCGTCTCTCAAGTTCGCCCGCTGCAAAATGCCTAAAACGGTGAGCTTATAGCTCAAAGCGGGCTGGCTGTTCTGGTCTGGGCCGGATTCTGAATGGGGCTAGACTATGCAGGGGGCCTGCGTAGCTAAATGGGCCGAGGGCAGCCGCATTCCAAAAATTAGCTCAAGGTCCTCACAAGGCCCCAAGTTCACCACCGCAAAATGCCCAAAAAACGCTGGCTATAGCTCAGTTGGACACAAGTTCATTCACCGGACTCGGAATGGGCCAGACATTACGAGGGCCCGATGCCAAAAATAGGCTGACGGCAGAGCCGCCGCCCAAAATAAGTGCCCGTTGTCGCGGGTGCCAAACCCCCCGCAGAAAAAATGGCTAAAAACAGTGGCTATACCAAATGGGCGCTGGGCTGCGTTCGTCACTGGACTCAATGGGGCTGACTTATGACGGCCTATGTGCTAAAATCGACACGGTCACAGTCACACGCAAAATATCACTTCAAAGGTCCGGGTCCCCGAGTTCGCCTACCGCAAAAAGCCTTAAAAACCTGGTGGGCTATAGCTTCAATGGCTGGCCAAGTCATTCCGCCAGACTAAACGCCAAGCGACTTTGCCGCCCGTGGTGTAATAGGTCGCTGGCACAGCTGCGCTTCAAAATAGGCTCCCCTGGCGTCCGGGTCCCCAAGTTCGCCCACCGCAAAATGCCTAAAAACGGGGAAGGGATATAGCCTTAGCGGGTTGGCTGCTCGTCTACCGGACTCCTAATGGGCCAGACATTAATAGGCCTGTACTCAAAAAATAGGCCAGCACAGCCACGCCCAAAAAAAGCGCCCGGCCTGTGGAGTGCCAAACCCCTGCAGAAAAAATGGGCCGTAAACGGTGTATAGCCTGGGGCGTAAAGGGCCAAGTTCGTCATTGGACCTGCACGGGCCGACTTTATGTAGGGGCCTCTATGTGTTGTAAATTGACTATCACAGCCACGCAAAAATAAGTTACCAAAGTCTGTGGCACCAGTTCGCCCTCACGAAAATGCTAAAACGGGCGGCTATAGCCTTGGGGATGGCTGGCTGCTTGTACGCCTGACCTGAACGGGGCTGACCATGAGGGGTCTCTGAGAAAATAAAATAGGCCAACAGCACAGCCCAAAATAAGAGCCCAAGATCCTGGCCCCAAGCTTGTCCACCGCAAAAATTCTAAAAACGGTGGCTATAGCCTGGCTGGCCAAGGCCCAGGTGCTGCAGGTAGAAAGAAGCAGAATTGATTAACCTTAGTAATACGTAACTGGAACTAGTACAACAG